>BGPR01019100.1:0-29812 GCA_013235015.1 Araneus ventricosus
TAAGAAGAGAGAGCATTTCTACAAATATATTAATAACATATAATTGAAATACAATTTTTTTAAATAGTTTACCTTTACAATATTTCAAATCTGTAAATACAATCCACCGAATTGTATTTTTGAAAATTACCAACGTTTGTTCTCGTTTGAAGCTAAGTTCTCGTTATAGTAACATCAAAGGAAAACATTAAATTGAAAACAGGGAACGAAAAAAATCCAAGCAAATCAAATCAAGAATGTGAAGGCGAAACTCGAATTAAATTGAGAGGAAATAAAGGAAAAAGAGCATTATTCGACAGAGAGCAGAGCAGGGGCATCCCAAAATCCATGTCTGACTAAGTTCAAAGAAAGAAGGGGTAGCTATTCGTCTTCGACTTTCACATCACTTATATGTACGCCATAAACTAATTTCAGTGCTCCCCAAAACTATTTGGTTGTCAGGCCCAATCCTATGCATGTTTAATTTTATGATTTATTTTTTCTTTTCTTCTCGTTTTTTTATTACTTTTCGGTCTTCTTGATCATCGAGCTCTCAGAGGGGAAAAGTATGGATACAGGAATATAAATGAAAACACGACTTTTTAAAATAAATTCAGTGGATTCTGCAGTAGTAATTTAGTGGGTTCAGCAGACCTAATGGGGAGCTTCGACTGAATTTAGGTAAAGCTTAACATTACTGCCTAAAATGAAAGCCAATAAATTAATATTCTTTTTGTGCATTAGGCTGCTTTCCTGAGATAACTTAAACTTTCACTCTCTCTAGTTTTCCATCCCTCCTTTATAAACACGATTGATGCAACTATCGAGCAGAGAAAAGTCATGATGATTAAATGATGTACTTCTAGACAAACGTTTACCTTCTAAGATCACCATTTCATTCATCTATCAAACTCAAAATTTCAGTTTATAAAGTGTATGAATGGAATGTATGGAAAACCTTACAAATATCTGCAGAAAATATATCTACTTTTGAGATTTGAATTTTTGTTCAATGTTTAAGATGACTACGAATCAAAACGCAGATGTGTGTTTTATATGCTAAGTATTTACAGTAAGAAGTAATTTTTCTACCTAATTGATTATTTTTTTCAGATGAGGATGTAAACTCCACAGATGAATCAGAGTGTGGGTCCTTGACTTACATTGAAGTCTCAAAGAACTTGATTTCTGATGTAATAAAAAACTTCCCAACATGTACGTAAGCATTTCAAAGTCTTTTTGTTTTATTTAAATAAGTAATTTGTAATTTACAATTGAGTTTAGCGAATACGAAACTGTTGGGTCAAAGTAAAGTAAATTTAGATTTATTTAAAAATTATAGGGAACTCTGAAAAAATCGAGAAATTCCACCTAACAGCTTTAAATTAAAAGAAAACGTCATTTTAATAAAAAAAAATTATGAGAAAAGAATTTTTTAATCTGAACATTTATTAATATCTAACAAATTAATAAACAGCACATAATTTTAATTAATAGAGTGATAAAAACTAAAATGTTGAAACTAAATTACTTTGAAAATAGTAATTTAGTATATAAGTAATTTTAATAAAAACGATATATATAGATTTGAGTCCAAGAACTGCACAATCAAATTTAAAAGTCAGCTGTAAAATTCGCATTCAACTTCTTTAGAAATCTAAATTTTAACTAATTTTTTTGTTTCCTTTTTGATTGATTAGATATCATTGCTCGAATGTCTTCGAGCAAATTGATAGCATTTTATAATATTCTCAGACCACCACTGATGACACAAGGTATAGGTGTAGTTATATGAGGAAAAAAATTCACAGAAAAAAGCAACTTTTTACAATTCTTAGATTTGATTTCGAATGGATCATTTTAAATGCTAAATATAGATGATATTTTAAGAATCAAGGAATCGGAGAAAAATTATAATTAGTGCCGAATTCAAATTAAAAATGTTCTATCTGTCCACGATCATCGTGTTTGTGAAAATTAATATTTTTTACATTTTTTTTATAAAATAAAATTGAAAAAAAAAATGTTTGAAGCATTTATAATTGAGCATATCAGCGCTTTGCATTTTAAATTTCAATGCTTCAAATCCTGTACTTGACGCGTTTTGTGCGTTTGTTCTTATAATGTAACGAAAAATCAGAAAATTACTAATATAATAGCCTAGATCTGGCTCTCGGTAAAGCTCTGACGTCACCAACAATAAAACTCGTGCCATAGCACTGCGAGACGTTAAACAACATTATTTCATTGTTAGAGAACCTAAATTTCAGTAATTTTAAATTTAAAAAGTAATTGTCGTTCTAATTTCAGATTAAATAGCTCTACAATAGTGAAATAAAATTTTCTATCGATTGATAAAACATTTATCTCGCTATGATCCATAGTTCCCGAGAAATTTTAAATTATATTAATCATACATTTCGAATTAATTTCCGTTTTCTAATAGAAAGTTGTAAATTACGTCAGTGGTATATCATGCGTGATAAAGTTTGGACTCCACGATGCATCTGATCATTTATTGAAATCATGATGATATAATTTGATAATATTTTTCTGTTTTGTGATAACGTTTGACAAGCAGAGAAGTGCTTTGTTTGATTAGAATTTCGGAATTTTAACTTTTAACTTAAGTTCGACAAGCTGAGGATTTCATGGTTATTGAATTATAATAAAATTGTTAAACAAAGAAAAATAATTGACACGGAATGTTGTTGACCAAGAGGTTTTTAGAATAAAGAAAAATATGGAAATGATATGTAAATAAAAAATATTTCCTGTCATAAAACATATGTTTTCAATTTCTCTATCTTATTTATTTATTTAAATACGTTGACGGGAAATCTCTCGAATGAAGAGGCAATTTGCACCCGTTATACCATGACGGGTGATTTGCTAGTTGAGGAATAATACCATAGTGTTCTAATCTTTAATTTCTTTGAAAGCTACTGCGCCCGATTTAAAATTATAAAAAATATAAAAGAAGTATTTTTTTTATAATGTCAATAGGAAGATTTTTTATAGGAATATATTGCAATGATTCTCATGACAACACTTCCGGAAGATTTTGACAGAGTTTTGCTGTTCTTTGAACTCTTAGTAATATGTTATAAGAAGAGTGAAAACCTGGACTTTGTGAATTTTAATTTCTACATAACTCCTTTACTATTGTAGATAGAAACATGGATAATTTAAATTAAGGTATCCGACATGGTTAAGAAAGCGATTTTCGAAGAAAAATTCTAAAACTTTTTTTATGATCTAAAAAAAATCTACAACTTTTAAGATTCTAAAACAGTCTTTGTTTTTATTTTTATTCCTTGGATATTTTATTCCTCAATATTTCTTTGAACTAATATGCTATTATATTTTATAAGTGAGTTTTCTGAAAAATGAAAATTTCACTAAAATTGGTCAACAAAAAACGTGATATCCCCAAACCAATTCATTAAAATTCATTGAATTTTTTTACACGTGTCAAAAAACTTTGACGTTGTAATAAACCACAGATTTTATGATAGCTTTTTTCAGTCATGTTTTACAGTCACTTTCAGATCGAAATATAAAATAATTTTGGCGAAAAATCTATGACGCCAATTTTGAATGTTCATAAAATAGTTATTAATTAAAATAAATTTTATTTGTGGTCCATTACATTCTAGATAGTTTGAGAAGTACGCACGCGAAATTAAAATCACATATTTTTTCAATTATGCTGTTTTTCTTAAGATTGAAATATTTATTAAAATTCTTGAAAGGAAATTATTATTTTCAAAGACTACTGATGATGTATTAATTTTTTTTTTCTTCTAATTATGACTATTTAAGCCTATATTTGTTATGTAACTCTGTAAGACTTTTTCCTGAATGCTTCTTTAAAATTTTTTCCCCGAGACTAGTCGGATACCTTAAGAGATTTATTGCCTCATCATAAGGAATTACTTTTTGTAGTGAACGTTTTTCGATGGCGGCGATTAATAGAAGTTAATAGAAGTTATAAAGTGCTTCTCAGCTTCTTCTTCCTTCTGCTTTTAAAACTAAGAATGTAACATCTTGTTAGGGAGATCCCATTAGTCACATTCTCTTCCATCCTCATATCTCAAACCAATTTATATTTTAAAGGCGGTGTGGAAATGAACATTAGGATCTGTCTTGAACTTTCGGCCTGCTGTTAGTTTTTTTTCCCTCACACTGTTAATTTCAATGCGTTATTTAAAATAATCAAAATTTCCCATCAGTTTTCAGATCACGGAAGCACTTAAATTATGTGCGCATGCTTACGTCAGGTGGAAATGCATTAATCAATAAATTTCAGTTAATTATGTCTAAACAAAAGCCATCCTGCGCAACTACAGCACAATAATAATAGACAATATGAAAATTTGATAGTTTTATCTTCTGCCGTTTTGCTCTAAACGGAGGAAATGTTAAGCGGGACATTTACCACTGTTCTACTCCATTTTTTGGAACACATTGCACCAACATGTTTCGTCAATGTGAAATCCCGATTAAAAGTGGAGTAGAGAGACCTCGAGGTTGGTTTTCCATTGGAATGCATGGCCATAAAAATGAAATTTGATTAGTCGAAGCGGGTGATAAATTATCCATGTGTGTGTGGGGTGAGGATTGGGGAGGGGGAAAGTTCGTGGGAGTTGAGGTTGAAATGGAGAAATGAGGGCGGATAGGGGAGGGTGCTAACTCCAAAACGCAGAAATCCCCCGTGTGAATAAGGGGAGGGTGGGTGAGAGAAAGTTTGGCGGGAGGAATAGGGGGGATCGAAGGGTAGTGAGCTTTGGAGCATTCCTGAGTGACCAGCATAAATCTTGACTTGAATGTTTGTGAAATAAACCTGTCTTTGTGCCAAATGCAACAGTTTAGATTGCTGGTGTATGCCCAACTTTATCAAAAACCAGATGTAGTGTTTTCCGCCGAATTTCGAGAGTACGTAAACCAGGGCCAAACAAACAAATATTTTTTAACAAATTTGAACGTCTTGTGCTAAAATAATTTTTCTCGACATCAGAGCCGTAACTAGGAATTCCAGCGCCTCTGGCTCAATCTAAGTTTTAAAAAAACCTAAGTAATGATATAATTAAGTGAAACAGTTATCTGTTCTATGGTTAAAGCCTAAAAAGTTTACAAACCGGTGCCTTTTCAAAACAGGATTGTGCAAGGCAGTTCTACACTCATAGTTTCATTCATGATTAGCTTAAACAGTTATATTACATGGAATCTGGAGTAAGTATAGAGAGTAATAGCTAACAGAGCCAGAAAATAGAATGAATTTTATGGATTTTCTTTTCAATTAGTGTTTCTCTCTATAGATGGAGCTAGGAGCTCAATTCTCTATAAATACTTCTATTTTCAACTTAAGGCCAGCCTGTGAATGTCTTTGAATATAAGAAATAAAAATATAAATATAAAAATTATAAAACTCAAAAACATTATAAACATTATAAAACTATATAAAAAATTATAAAACTATATAAAAATAAAAAGTATCAAAAAGTTCTTAATTTTTTTTTAGTTAGTGGGTCTCTCACTAGATGGTGCTCATACCTCTAGACAAAAAAAATTCTTTCTGTTGGTAAGCGTCTGATTTTTTGCCATTTTGAAAAAAGGTAGACTTTACTGGTAAAGACAATTTTGATTTCTTTCTTGTGAAATGTTTTTCCTTTTTCATTTACAATTTCCAGGATAGGGTCAAGCCACAGAGGAAAATTTTAATTTTGACCTTAAAGTCTTTTAACTCGACATAAAACCTATTCCAATTAGAATTCAGAATGGAAAGTGGCCTCCGATAATTTTTTCCGTATGGATTCTTTTCTCCTTGACCTAATTCAATCGTATTTCGTTAATTTTGTTACATTTTAGTGTGTTTAACATTTTTTTGTTTTGAATATTACATAGAAAGTGTTTTTTTGAATTTTCTTCTACTTATTTCTATATATTTATTCAATACAAAATCATAAAATAAAAATATTGAAATTAACATGAAAATACGCATACAAACAATTTGTATTTTATTTTTTAAAATTTAAATTATTTATTTGAAGCAAAATATGCTTTTGAATTCATAATATATGCTTATGTAACAGCACAAAATCGATGGGATGGTTCCAATATTTAAAAACAAAAGTATGATTAAGGTTTGTAATATATCGGAAATAATTTTAAAAAAAATTAGATTACAATTAAAATAAAATAGGAATACTGAGATTTTAGGAGCCTTTGGATCCATGGTGCCTCTGGTCCCAATTAGTGCATTAGATTAGATTAGAAATAGACAGCCCTGACTTATACAATATCGCTCGGTTTGTATTAAACTTTTTAGTGCAATGAAGAGATTGGAGATTGATTTTTGATCTCTTCTTTCCCACCGATTGGTTCCAATATTTTATTTAAACTTTATTTCATGTTGATCTATAGCTGTAGTGTTGAATGACACTACATGAAGACACTACATGTGAGAATGTCAAAATTTCTTCTTTCTAGAAAGTTCCGTTTCTTAGTTCTCGATATCACATGCACGTAAGTCTGAATTTTTTGACAATTGAAATTATTCATATTTTTAGAATACGAGAAAATGAAAAACGTCGTTTTCCTTTTGAAATGAACAGCACCATATTAAAAGCCATTGTCTTGAATTTTGGAACATCGTCCGTTACTGAATTCAATAAATTCTATTCTGATCATTCACTACAGAATTCAAATACTGTAGAACAATGGTTAAGGTATGTGACTACCTTCGGAGCACTTTTTTTCAAATTTTTAAATTTTTAATGAAACATTCATGTTTTTAATTAAAAGGAGTTATAAAACTGAGAATTTCAATGCAATTTCATTGGAAATTTCATTCGCTTTCAAATTATAGGCAATTTTTAGCAAAATTTTAGTGAAAATTTGCACTTACGCCAAACCTCCTATAAGAAGTTGTATTGAATATATTTCATCAATATTTGCACAGTATATAGCTAATATGCTTATCTGTGTTATGAACTAGGATATTTTTAATACCTCGAAAGGTGTTGGAGATATTCCAAACTTTGCGAACAAACTCGAATTTTTTTAAAAAAATCATCGATTTTTCTCACTAAAAAGTCAATAAAATAAATAAATATAGGCAGAGAGCTTAGATTCTAGTTCATAACATAGCTAGAAACAAATAAAACATTTTGGCGAAATTTCATTTTAATATCTTAAAAACATTTTCCAAAATTATGTTTGCCGCGTAGAAAAATATCGAAAATTCCAATTTCTCAGAAAACGCTTTTAAAGATTTTCATAGAGTACAAAAAATTTTGTACACATCTTAGAATCTTAAAACTCGCCATATTTACAAGTCAAACCCTCTTTTACTTGATTTTAAACGACTTTTGTGTTCTTTCAGCTTTTCAGATTTTTTCTGAATAATTTTGTATAGTAGATAGTTAGTGGCGTCTCGATATCTGAATTAGCTTTTTGTCAATTTTCATGTAATTTTTAAGCATCTATGGATAAATTTACATTTCAAAACACATGAGAACAGGTAACAGTTCAAAATAAATGGAATTAAATTATAAAACAGCAATTTGAGCGCCAAAAAGTAATTTTTATTGTTGTAATTACTGTTGTGTTGATTTTTTTTAAAAAAGCGTCGCCAAAAACCAATAAAACAATAAAAATAAGAAATGGAAGCTTAAATCTATGTTTTTAGACAATATATTGCTTGAGAATTTAAATATAGTTGTTCAAACTAATTATTTGTATTTTTAAAGCTCTTTTAATTGCCACTTCCGGTATCAGAATTGTCACTTCGGGTTATTATTTATGCTATAACTTTATTTGTAATTATAGCAGAAACAAAAATAAAGCATTTTTAGATACCTAAATGTATGGACTACAAAATAAACAAATAAAACAAATTTCGAAAATTTTCTGTAAAACGAGGAATTTAGGGTAGTCCCATACCTTAAATTCGAATTGAAATTATTAATCTGCTTTGGATTTCAAATATTTTTTCAGGTTCCAAACCTATTGAGAAAGATGATAAAGATAATAAAGATAAAGATGACAAGATTGTAAAAGATGGGAAACCCAAGGACTGCTCTGACATCTTAGCGAGCGGACGCAATAAGAGCGGAATATACACGATATGGACGGAGGAATCTTCCACAACTAGAAAACAACTGCGAGTCTATTGCGATATGGAGACAGACGACGGAGGATGGACGGTAATTTGAATTTCATCTTTTTCCAAGTGGTGTTTACAAATACTGTAACGTCCACAAGACATATAATAAACATCCTCCTCTGCATACGGGCTCTTAGAGCCTTTACATGCTGTTCCCCTGAAATTTGTGTCCCGCATGGAATTGCTATGTTCTTCCCTTTAATCAATCAACAATTCGTAAATGTGTTTCTATGTCATCCTAAGTGTAATTCCTTATTTTATTGCGAATCTTTACTTTCCTCAACAGTTTAATTCCTCTTGCGTACAAAACGCTTTCCGGATTTTACAGGGTAACCTTGAACTATCGAGATGTTTAATAGATTTGATTAAATATAAGATCTCAAAACATTTAAAAAGTGTGTTTCTGCCTAATACGCCGAAATAGTCTTTCCTATCTTTTTGAGTCAGTAAGATATGAGATATACAATTTATTTAACTACCTGTGAATTCATCTTCACTAGCAACTGGCATGACAGACGGAGAGATACTATAATACATCGACTTTCGCGAAATTGTAATTGCGCTGTCCTTATTTTCTTCTTCGTAATGGGGTGTCTCACGAAAAACGATTTCTTTTTTAATTCAAAATTCTAAGTCGATAAAAAGTTGTCACTATGGTCACTTATTTACTGAAAAAAAATTTAGCCAAATTTAAAAGTATTTAGGTCTGCTGGAATGGGCCCAAAATTTGAAATTTTTGTGAATAACAATATTTAATATAAATATAATAAATATTTTCAATTTTTTTTAAATATTCAAACAAAAATTTTCATTCAATTTAAATACAAAAACGTGAAGTTTAGTGAATTAATTAACACTAAGAAATATTATATCTTTCATAAAAATGTTAGGTCTTCCGGAATCTGTATGAAAACCTTCATTTTTCTGCCGAATACGCCTATTTTACAATTTTCAAACCATCCCTTAGATTAATAACAATTCTTTTATTTTTAGTCGTTTTTATAGCAATACAGGCTTTTGGAAACAGAGAAAATTTCTTGCGGTGAAATCGCAAATACAGATAAAACAACGGCTAACCGAACTCGGGTTTCGGAAATCGCAAATCCAGAAAACACGTTCTGTCCTACACGGAAATAATCAGGAAGGCGAGACTTTTTTGCAACGATATCCCCACTTTTTTCCTTTAAGCCTTCCCAAGAAGGTCAATGATTAATTTTAGAAAGCTCAAATTAATATTAATGGGTATTAACAATATTAATTACGAGATTGTTTACGTATGCCTATAAAGAGCATGAACTCGACTGTGCGAATATTGCTACCGGCGGAGGGTTAACTTTTCTAAAGAACATAAGTGTAGACTACAAAGAGTACCAGTAAAGCATTTTGCTGTAGATTTGAATGAATCTTAAGATCATCTTCTAAAAATAAATGAAACAGACAAACCACTGCTTTTAATAGATATTTTAAAGCAGTTTTGAACAATTCAATTGATCCATTGGATGCTCCAGTATTTTTTGAGGTACCATCACAAAAATCTTTAATATTTTTCTCATCTATCTAGTTTTCTTCCATAAATCTTAGATTTGATGATACTATATATTTCCCAGAGCCACTATCTGGAGTTACATGTCAAAACTATGTCGATCTACTTCTTCAACCAATGTTATGCATTCTTCTTATACAATTGTCCTGTCAGATTTACCACTTATAATTTCCTCATTTATTGTTTCATATTTTCAAGGATTAAAGTTGAGTGCAATTTTTTACGAGGTGCGAGTTGAATCTTGACGGTATTTCACCCTTTTGCGAAAAACCTTCGATTTATCTTTTACCGCTGCTGATTTTCTGGCTTCCAGCATTTAAATCCTGCAAACAGCACTTGCTAGTTGAGCTCCTGCTCTATTGGAAATGGCTCTACGGTCACATTTTCTAGCTGAAGCGACATGACTTGACACCTGAGTATAGTTACAGTACAACCACGGTTAATCGAACTAAAGAGGGGGGTTTCGGATAACGATATTTTCGGTTAAGACATGAACGTCTATTGCTATCATGTATCTAATTACAGTATATAATTCTGAAAAGTTTTATGTTTAAGACGAATTCAAAATCCTCTTTGTAGGTCACTCTTATGTTCGTTATCAAATTTAACCCTCCGTCGGGAGCAATATTCTCACCCGCGAGTTCGAGCGCAATGCTCCTGATAGGCATAGTTAAACAATCTCGTAGTTAATATTGTTGATACCCATTAATATTAGTTTTAAGTTCTAAAATTTATCACTGACTTCTTGGAAATTCTTAAAACAGGGGTTCCCCAAAATTTTTTCCCTTGATTAATATTTTTATTTTCGGATAATCCCCATTGTCGTATACCCCCTTCTGCAACCATTCGCCTATGCAAAGAAGCGTCTATCAATATTGTTAAGGGCTTAGGTATGATTAAGAGCCAAATGATTTTCTTATTTTTTGTTTCATATTTTATCTCATTTTACAACATTATTAGTTCGCACTTATTTTAATCACTTATGATTTCTTGTGTCCGCCATTGCCGACTTTTAGTTTGCGAAAAAACCCAAATGTTCCTTCATATTTCCATGTGGTAAAGGACATGTTTTATGGATTTGAGATTTCCGAGGCATTTCATATAACTCGGGTTTCGAATCAACCCGAGTTAGGTTAACCGGGGTTTTACTGTATTTGCGAATTCACCAAATGATATTTTCGCTATTTTAAAAAGCTGTACTTTTATATAGATTATAAATAAAAAGAACTGATATTAACCTAAAGGATGGTTTGAAAATTGAAAAATATGCATATTTTGCAGAAAAATTAAGGTTTTCATGTAGATTCAGGAAGAACTAAATTTTACTTAACATATATAATTATACTGTTAATTAACATCCTTAACTTCACTTGTTTATGCTTAGATAGAAAGCAAATTTTTGTTTTCATGTTTTTAGAAATAAATTGAAAATGTACGTTGTTTACAAACCATTTCAAACTTTGGGCCCATTCCGGCATTTTTCGTCGATTGTCCTTCTTTTGTCTTTCTTTTCATTTGGGTCTTTCGGGTCACAAGAGGATTCTGTTTTGACGAAAGTCAGGCCTCTTGAGGAAAAAGAGCCAATTTTTAGAATCAAAACCTGTTGGTGACCCTTGATGAAGTCTGATAGAAGGGATTCTATTCCACTTTTCACAATAATACTTTTTATTAAGTTTGCTTGTTTTTCACTTTCTTATAAAATCTTTATTCTTTTTTCTAGGTGATCCAAAGAAGAGGAAAATTTCCAGTTCAACAAGATTTCTATAGGGACTGGGAAAGCTATAAGAATGGTTTCGGGAACATGTCAGAAGAGTTCTGGTTAGGTGCGCAATTTTACATTTTTTTTAAATACTGAAAAGTACAATCGAAAAATTTGCAGCAAAATTGGAATTTATAATTATTTGTTTTTGCTTTTGTTAGGTAATGAAAATATACGTGTTTTGTGTCGCGAAGGATGCAAAATACGTTTCGATTTGGTAGACGAAAAAGGAGAAAAAGGCTTTGCACTCTATCAGAACTTCACTTTGTCAAGTGGCAATTACCGCATTAATATCGGTGGTTACTCAGGGAATTTTGGTAAGGTATTCTAATAGAATTTGAAATTTTACAAAATTATGTATAGTTAAATATGGTTGATATTCTTCCTATTAGTAAGTGTAGAAAATTCTATTTCAAAAAAGGAATCTAGGATTCTAAAACATGAAAAACAGTAAAAAAAGAAAGTAGCGTAGTGAAGCCAGTTAAAAATTTTAGGAAATAACTAAGAAGTTAGTTATCTATTTAGAAGGCAAACAAAGGATCATAATACAAAATCTTTTATATTTTTTTTCTTTTGAATGAATATTATTTCCACTAAACTTGCATCACACGATTTCAAAATACAGCAATGATTCTTATTTCTGTAAAATATTTTATGTTACACTTGTGATGCTGCATTATGGACCCATTTTTCTTTAGAATAAAAGTCGCATTTAAAAAGTAGGAATAAATATACTTCTCTCGGTAAAAAAACATAGAATTCTTTTTCTTGAATATAAGAGATCACTCACATAAGAAAAAAATCATTTGAATTAATATGTTCATTAAATTTTTAAAAAATTGTTTTAAGATATACAATGTATTAAGTATAAAAGTACATTGAATTAATATCAAGTTCTTTAAGATATTAAAATCCATTGCCATTTCTTAGACATCTCTTCAATTTCTCATAAAAACAAATTGCCTCTATAACACTTTTAAAATTTAATACGGAAACGAAATTTTAGTGTGTGCTTGTGACCTCATCGCACCAGACTAATTAGCATATTGAACTTCTGGGTCTTTCGACTTCGTTTGTCACATACTTCCCTGCTATCTGCTGGAATGCGTCCTCTCAGTGCAGGTTGAAGGATGGAATTGCCGTCTTTTGAAAAAATATATTGGATTCTTCTTGCTTTTGGCTTATTCTTCAAGGGTGAGGGAAGCAGCCCTTTAATTCAATGAATACAAGTCCGGAAAGTCCGCATCTACGAGGGAGGAAGTCAGCCTGGGGGAAGCAGACCACAGTATTTCAAGAAAGGATCCCTTTCTTTAAATAAATGCCTTCAATAACTGTCCCAGTCTTCGCAGTAGCAAATCATGCTGGGATTCCTGACCATAATTTGGCGTCAGCGCGGAAGTGTGATGAGCAACTAAAGGAACAGAGAGTTCTCCCTAGAAGCAATTATATAAGAGATGGGAATTTTAGAAAAAGATATTATGTTCAATCTTGAAGGGGAATAAATTTTTTCATTTTGTTCTGCTGAACTTTGGTAACTGGATGTGCTTTTACCTAGGCACGCTCACCCGGTATAAATCCTGCTTTGCTTTTCATATGGGCATATTATCCTTACTTTTATCAAACTATTTCTCAAGCCTGTCTTTCTTTAAAAATTCTTTCTTATTAAGTGTTCAACTGTAGGGTGGTCTTGCCAATGGAGGACCTATCAGGTTATACTGAATTTCCAAAGCTTCTTCTGAATATCAAAGAATTATAAATCTAAACAACTTTGATGGATTTCAAGTTCCTTAACTCAGCATTATCTGGCCAAATTAAGTAACGAATATTTTTATCACAATTCTTTAAATGTGAAGTAAATACGTTGAATATTAGAGGAGATATGAGTGTTTGTACTAAATATTTTTTTACTGCGCATGTGTGAGACACAGTGTATTTTTTCTTTTGTAGCTTCAAAGCCAGGTATATAGAAAATATTATATAAAAATTCCAATTAAATCCCCCAAACATTCAGGCGGACATGGGCATTTCTGTGACGTGACTTTCAAATACTCTTAAAGAGAAGCTAAATGGCAAGGATCCTTGCAAAAACTGATATTTATTGAAATTCAATCTTCTAATTGCAGTCGAAAAAATGCAATTTAAATAATGTATTTAATATATAAGTATTCATGGGTATTTAGGATAATCAAATTTCCTAAAATTAAATGTTACTTTTCGAATATTCACGTTTCGAAAGCATCAATCAGTGTATATATCGGAGTATAAAATATATAAATCTCAATTTGAAGTTAACTCCAGACATGGGATTTATATATATGTCTTAATCTTATAAAACTCATGTCCATGAAATTAGCTCAGTGGTTGCATTCCATTCCATTCCATAACCCAGGAGGGTCGACGTACCCCAGTGGTTGTAGAAAATTTTGATGATCCCCTGGGAAAGAGAAACAAGAGCACAAATTAGGGTTTAGGGCAAGACAACAACAAGCAACCTCATCATATTTAAAAAGGCAAGTTAAATATTTAAATACAGGTGAAACTTAAGTGCAATGTCACACAATTATTACACTTATTGAAGTAACACTTACAGACGCAAAAATACACTACAAATAGGCGGTGACAACAATACAAGAGACAACCCCAAAAAGAACACAAAGCAAATGAAAACCAAAAAATACATTGATGATTGCATTGAAATGGTCCTCGATATGAATTGCTGATTGTCACGATGAGGAACTTAGCCAGATCTGGGTTTTCGATGCTTTTGTTTCGTGCTCGGCCAAATGTAATGAATGGTCATTTTTTTCTTTCTGTTTTCCCTCTGAATTTCGCCAAACGTTCGTTTTGCGCACACGATTTGTTTCCCTTCGATTTCTCTTTCATTGCCTGTTTTTAGGCTTCAGATTCACTTTCATTTTCTATGAAAGTGAACTTGCCTGGTTATTACGTATTCGTTTTCTATGTTGCAGGTCACTCACAGAAAATCAGCAGGAGTTGTCTCCTCTAAACTTTCTCGTATACTCCCTAACACACGTGAAAAAAATAATCCAAACTGCAGTAAAACACACCAAGCGACACTAACACAAGTGGAGAAAAAATAAGGCAAACGACATAACAAAGAGTTTGGCGAGCGCGAGGCCAAGGCAAAAGGCGAGTTCTCGCCAATACGAAAATGACCTTGCGTAAGGTAAAGGAAATTCACATACAATTTGAATGCCATTTATTTCCAACCGATTGAAACGAAAATTGGACACAGATCTACAAGAAGACCACATATAAATTTTTATTGATCTGTGTTATCATCTTCACAAATGTGTTATTATACAGACCGACAGACAGTGAACCCTTTGACGGATTTCGTCCAAAATTTGATACGGACCGACGTTCCGGTCGATAATACCGTGTAACAAATTTTATCTATCTAGCTATTAAGGTTTCGGAGTTATCGTGTTAACATTAACACGGACAGACAGACTTCCCGTGAACGGATTTTGTCCGAAATTTGATAGAAATCTACAAATTATGTGTGAAGATCATATACCAAATTCACCTCTCTAGCTCTAATAGTCTTTCAGCTATCGTGTGCACAGACAGACTCACAGACGTAATTCCAAAATTGTGTTTTTTGGACCAGCAGATGAGCCGAAACTAATTTGAATAGTTGTGGAACACCCGTTCACAATTTGAAATACTTTTGTAAATAAATTTCATAAGAGTTAATAATTCAATTATTATTACTTTCTCGTACAGGAAGCATACAAAGAGAAAGTATTGTAATCGTCAAGAAATTCGAGCTCGAGATTTTGACGAATCTGCACGTTCTAGACCTCCCTGAGTCCAAAAAACACAATTTTGGAATTATGTCTGTCTGTCTCTGAACAAGATAACTCGAAAACTATTAGAGATACAGGGATGAAACATGGTACGTTATCTTTGCACATAATTTGTAGGTTTTTATCAAATTTTGGACAAACTCCGTCTACCGGAAGTCTGTTTGTACGCTTTCATGCTAACACTGTAACTCAAAAACTTGAATAGCCAGATGGATAGAATTTGATAGACAGTTTTATCATCAGAAATGTAGGTCCGTATCAAATGTTGGACTAAATCCGTCAAAGGGTTGACTATCTAATCTCATAATTTGAATGCAATAACTTCTTAACAAAATAAGTTAGATAAATGAAATTTTCTGTGGGGCATTCTAACCTTGATTGTAGATTTGTGTCCAATTCTTTTCTGGATTTCTCCCTTTTAATAATTGTTCGAAATATATGTATTTTCCCTTAACCGCACATCAAATTATTCCATAAAACAGCATTCAGAGGTATGAGAAAGTGGTGCAAGTCAATAAATGTGCCATATAATATCTGTATAAGTTTTGTAGATAGAGTCGTAAAACTTAGTTTATACAGAGATGAGGTTTGAATAATATTTTGCTTACTGGCACTTTTACTCTATGGGTACCGTATAAACAAGTAATTTTTTGAAACATTTTGCTAACAACCTCCACAGAAGCCAAAGTTTTTTCATACAAATTCCTACCTTATTTGACGAATCCTTGTAATTGGAACTATAAATCTATGTGCAATATATAAGGAAATAAAAGCTTGTCCCACTTTTTTGAGATACCCTTCAGTTTTCAAGAGGGGAACAATGAATTAAATTCCTCAAGATATGGAATCACACAACATCTTTTGAATGAAAACGTTTAAAACGCCTAGACTTCATCAGCATGATTGTTTCAGTGTCCTATTCCAGCCGAAACACTCTCGAGTTTGTACTATTTGTTTCGAATTGACAATTGGCGACAGTTGAGATTCGCTCCTGAATAAAATGTCATCAAATGCCCAGTCTATTTGGTTATAAAAAAATATTTCCCAAATAATTTGGTACACAACCCATTTCAATACCGATATCTGTATGAATATCCTTAAAGAATATGTCCAGACTTGATCTTCCTTCAGTTTCATTGGTAAGGTGAGAAATTCTTTTTGAAAAAAAAAAATTAGGAAGTAAGTTTACTCCGTCTAAAGCCAGAAATTCTGAATAACGAATAGCTAAAACGACTTCTTGTTAGGAATTTAGTTTTGTGCGAAGCAACTGATGTAAGATATTAATTCTTTTCTTTTACTTTTATAGGTGACGCCATGCGTAATCATAATAATTTTGAATTTTCCACGAAAGACAAAGGCAGGACTAAGACAGCACAACTATTTCAGGGAGGATGGTGGTATGAAGATAAAAGACTTTTGTGCCATCTGAATGGGGTCTACAAACCTGGCGCTGATGACTTAGTCAACGTTTTCTGGTGGCCATGGCGGCAATATAAAAATTTAGCTGGTGTAGAAATAAAAGTGAGGCCCAAGTAAATCGAATTCGAAATATGTGAAACATTGCAATCGTTTTTATTCCAGTAAATCCTGATGTTACAGCATAAATGGATGTAATTGACTTTATTTGTCTTAAAAAAGAATTATTAATATATGATAATATAAATAAATATTGTTCTTGTTTCAGTTCATGATAATAACTTAAAAAATAAGTGAAGCGGCAAAAACAGTTGAAGATGGTTTACGAAAAAAGTTATTGGTAACAGCCCGCTGAACTCACAGAAGCGAGTCATCTGTTTAAAATTATGTACTTAAGAAGAAAACATGAATTCTGTATTTCATTTGTACTTTTTTTTACAGAATAATATTCCCATTTTAATAGGTATTTACTATTGAAAATAGTTAGATTTAGATTTCAGTAACTAGAAAAAATAAAGAAAACCAAATGTAGGTTATAAGTAAAGATTTGATAAGTAATAAGATCTCCCGAACACAAACTTCATTGAAAACCACACAATTACTAAACAATTTCTTAGCAACAGACAATTGTGCGGCCAGAATTTTTTCTGAAGTCTTCAAAAACAGGAAATCATTAAGAGCAACGAAACAAAAATTCCGGCAATAAAAGAATACACAAAGGATTGATCAAAAAAGGAAGGGAAAACTGCTAATTTATTCAATGAAGCTGGGATGCCTGAATTTTAGAAATATTTGCCTGTCTGGTTTGAAAACATGCTAAAATTGGCATATGAAATTATTTCCATGCTTGGAAGTTATTATCTGTCCAAGAAATTATTTGCATTTCCATCAAAGGAAAAATGTCTCCCATCATATCTAGAATTACTGGATCAGTTTAGGAATTAATCTCTGCAGACAACGTGTCCTCCGAAGTAGGAAAGCTGGCAGTAGGGGAGAGATGACATAAGTCAGGAAAAAACATTAAATTTACAATTGTCATTTTTCTGTTCTAGGACTTTGTTTCCTAAATAAGCCTGCATTTCTTCAAAAAATAGAATTTTTTTCAGGCTCACATAAGCTGAGACCTGGTTTATTTGAGCCGTGAGAGAAGTTTGAAACACTTTACGTAAGCATTGTCTCCGCCAACTTCACTCTCATTGTCTTCGCTACTTAAAAGACATTCTTGCCTTTGCGGTATGAAGAGTATAAACGCATTAAATGCCAAAAATGCCCTTTCCCGATATCCATGTTTACACTGAAACCAAACAATTAAACCAATGTGGATGCGGAAAAGACACAAATATTGGCGAAACCTTTCATGGAAAATACATAATTTTAAAGGTTGAAAACAACATTTCAGTATGTCTACACTGATCATCGCAAAACTGCGGAGGCTTCCTTAACAACCCAATGCATGAAACGCAGAAAGCAATCGTGAAAAATAAGATGAAGATTTGTAATAACACTCTCTACTAATAATAAAGGAGAATGTGTTGTGTGTGTTGGCGCTCTACAGGGCAGACCGCTGAACCTAGAGCTACGAAATTTGGCACGAACATACTTTGGAAGGTGGGAATGTGCATCTCGGAGCCCATTTTTTGAAATTTTAATTACCATTTTAATTGACTATAATTTAAGCAAAATGTTGGCGTTTTTCCTTAATATAGTCCGGAAATATTACGGCACAAAAACCATTTTTACACCATATGAAAATTTAAAAAAATATCTTTTCAATGATATCAATTAAATTTTCATACGATTTTTTCTCTAATATTAATAAATTTTTAAAAATAATTTTTGGAATAATTTACAACATTACTTTTCAATGTTCCAACGCTTTTCAAATCGTTTTCATTGTTTAAACAAATATTTAATTGCGTATTTCTTTACCATTGTTGAAACCTAAGGTAATATCTTAATGATTAATGCTATGTTTTAATCAGCATATTTTCATCCAGCTAACATGCGGTTGCAAGTAAAATGTGCCACGGCATTTAAAGTTGAAAACAAATGCATATTTTGCAAGAGGAATAAGAGAGTAAAGTTGATGCCGACAATGTGCAGTTGCATGTCAGTTGTCCCTTAACTCCACTATCGGCGTTCATGCAGACAACGAACAAAACAGGTACAAGACTACAGAAAGAACATGGGTTAAATATATATCACAATTTGAAATTTAAAATTACTTTGTTAAGGGAACCATGAGTATAATATTATACATAAGATATTCAATTAAAATTATATTTTTGGCAAACCAGCTGGTCGCCGAAGGCGGCTAGTTTGCAATGAGAATAAAGATTCTTAAACATAGTCCATGCATATATTCCGCTGCTTCATTTACGTACAGCTTCCAACACCTCCTTCTGGGAAACAATAACAAACCTCCAGATCAGAGATACGCAGTTTGCAATTTTGGAGACTAGACTCTCATTCACAGGTGGTGTTGACAGTTAACCTTGGACATAATTTTAGGCAGAACCTCCCCCATTTCCCGAGCTTCTAAGGATGACTTTTCTAAGTAAAGGGATGACTCTCACCCACCAACATACGTGCTGATGAATCGCATAGGCGGAGACTGGGCACAAAAGTGGGGGTCGGGCAAAAACATTATAGACAACTGAAAGTACCAAGGAGAAAAAAGGCTGGACAACACAATTTTAAAATTTAGTTAAAAAATTAACTAGATTTCTCGGACACTATTGTTTTTTTATAATTTTTTATGTGATAAACGCCTCATGTTAAACGTTTTGCATTTTCCATTATTCATCCACTCATTTAAATTATTTTTGCATTTTTCAGTACATTTTTACATCTGTCGTTCTATCAGTTTTATCATCCTTTCACATGACACAACATTTTTGTTTGGCGCAGATTGGTCAAATCCTTGGTTCTTCCGCCGTAAAGAACCCAAATCAAATCAAATTAAAATAAATTGCAAATATAGATATTTTTTAACTTTTCTTAATGAAAAAAATCAAGGACCAGAGAAACATTAGAATCATCTACAATTTAAATTAAGAAGGTTCGAATTAGCCAATCACCACCGTGTTTAGTTAATATGGAAAAATCGACTATATCCTGCATAAACGGATATTAATTATAAAGAAACACCCCCTCTCTGCCTTGGCGTCCGAGTTACTCTGAGAAACCGGCCGCCGCGACAAAAATAACCAGCGCGGTGGTGGAACTCAAATTAGTCCCCATCACGAGATGTTCATGCGATGATCCAACCTCCCTCTTTTACCGGCGTGCGACCAGTCATCACAGATGGGTATTAGTTCGGGAGACTCGCAAGTGAGTCAAAAGAACTTTGCTTCGTGCGTAAAAAATTGCTCGGTGCCCGCTTCAGATGCCGCAGGCATCGCGAGAACAATTTCTCTTGCTTCATTAGAATAATTAAGAGAAACAGATTCCTTACATCCAATGATCTTGGAAAGCTAGAAGTTCTGATGAAATTCTGCATTTAAAACGGGAGATAGTGCAACGGCAAACCACAAACGCAAATAGGTTCGAAAAATGATTCAACTTTAAACGATTAACTTTTAACTGTGACCGATGCAGGTTTGTTTACCATTAACATCCATCTTGTTTTGGCGACTTGGCACCGTTTTAATTTCAGTGTGTTCCAACTTGTAGATTTCAACCCATTATAATTATTAGACAGCAATATTATATTAGTTTGGGGTGACACGCGAATGACTCAAGAGAAATAAGCTATGCGGGATTTCTACAATCTTTTTACACTCTTATTATTACCCACCTTTTTTAATACTGTCTGGAACATTTGGCCATAGTGGGAGAAATTCCTTTTAATACTGTCTGGAACATTTGGCCATAGTGGGAGAAAATCCTAGAAAAGTGTACATTGCATTTTGCACTGAAAAAAAGAAGACAAGAGATTCGAGTTCTTGACAATTTAAACTTTTATTTATAAAATTAAAAAAATTGCTAACTTTAACAATGAACTATTCTCGGTTATGTGGAACAATACAAGAAAATAACAAATGAAAAGGTCGATCAGAGAACTTCTAATAAAACAAATTTACATACATATTATGCGATCGATAAAATTGTTGCAGTCTTTCTAAAAATGAAATGCTACCAAAAAAATCAAAGAAACTTTCATCAAAAATTCTATATCAATTTATAGAGTTTAAAAAGAAACAAATCACTATGACATTATATATTTTTAAAAAAAATAACCCCCGTGAGCTCTAGCGATTAGGATCGGCTAGCTAGCTTACAATTCCATCATTTACACGATGGGGAAAGTTCGAAATTCAAATAATTAGGCCTAGGCATTCGCTGAACATTCACGATCGTTACTGGACAATGTTTGCGAATTCTTTAACGTTCTAAAGCAATTAGTCACAGTTTCCACATACAGATCTATTGCGAAATTTAATTCGTCTTCTTCTAGAATACTGATGAAGTTTGGAGAAAAATCAACAACGCTTACTAGTAATTACTTCATTCTTCCATATATATATATATACACGCAACAGTTATTCGTCTAACTTTACTCATTGTTATCTGTTGCTTGAAAAACCATCATTGTTCAGTCATCCTTGTCTCAATATATACGAAATGAATGTCATAGGTTGCTTCATCTAAAGCTGTTGCTGCAGCTTTCCTTCTCGAATCATTGGTTCGTCTGCATGGACGAGAGACGAACCCGGCACCCCGGACCCCGCTGACGCACTACTTTACTCACAGTGACAAACAAGCGAAAAAGAAATGACACAGAAGAAAATCTCCCAGTCAGGGGACGCCGGGACCTGAGTACACCGAAAGCTTCCGCCGCTTAAATGGCGAGCACATATTCCGATGCAAGAAAAAGGATTTAAAACTGATTAAACACCGAACCATTAAACAAATTGCATAAAAAGTTGAAGCAATTAACAATTCAGTAAATCATTACAAAAAGGGAATAATTAATTGAGAATTTTCAAAAATCCATTGAAAAGTTAAGAGTTGCCACTAGACATGAAAGAAACTTTAGTAGCGAAAATACTAATTATTTAAATAGCACTGGTAAAACCGAAAAGGATGCTATTGTTAAATTGCAATCTAGCAATGAGGCCGAATAGCCACACCGCCATTTGCGTATCCCACAGGAAAGCGATATTCTGCTTACTTATACCACAGGTTCTTCTCCCCAAAATTGAAGTATCCCCTTAAATGGGAATGAAAAAGAACACAAGAGGTAAGACAGAACCTTCATTTCTGTAATGAAATTTTACAAAGAACACTTTAGACCTATGCCAATTAAATTGTGTTTTCACGATATTCAAAAAGCTTTATTACAACGCTGTCTGCTAAAAACAAATGAAAGAGAAGCTAAGAACATTATTTATGTTCTTACTTATAGGGAAAAAAATTTTAAGGTTTTTTTTTTCTTTTATTTCATAACATGTTATTTACTGCGATACACCATTATTTAAAGAATTTAGAAAGCATATTTATAAGAATGAGTTTTATATAATTTTATTTAGGAAGAACTCAATTTAGGATGCTAAGTGTTCCGCCAAATGCGTTAACGTATTTAATTAAACATATAAAATAAAATAAATCTACAGTTCATCTTATTTATCATTCTTGGTTTTGTTTATCATAATATACAAGCATTTCATAAAAGTTTAGATTTTCTCAGAAATGATATTATCTTTTAAATATGCGAACAAAATAAAACTCGAATATCAATGGTTTGATTTAGTTTAATTTGCATGGAAGATATAAGCTCAAAAAATCTATCTCGCTACTGAAGTCAAAACTGCAGTAAATGTTTTGAATTTGTTTGCAGAAAATTTCTAAGGTCAAGATTGTTCAATAAGCAAAAATTTTTTCATACGTTGTCATACTAACAATAACTTAAAATCTTATTTCAAAAACATTTGTTACGCCGCAAAAATTTATATTTTAGAAATTTTATTTCAGGAAATACATTTAAAAAATTTAAGATATATTTTGAGTAAATTCGTTAAAGAAGCATAACAAATGTTTAGGAAATTTTTAAATGTTTTGATAGGTCATGATGGCTTAGTTGTAAAGTTTCGGGATCGGAGGGTTCCAGGTTCTAAACTCGATTCCACTGAAGATCCCTCGTGTATTGGGCAGTTGCAAGCTAAATCATAAGTACTGGGTCAAAATCGCCCTCCCACTGGTGTGGTGCGGATGTTTCGAGCGGGGGTGAATGCTCAGGCGTTCTCCGCGCTTCAAAGTTACGAGGTTCATTCCAAACCAGCCCTCGTGTTGCTTCAAAAAGGGACGTTAGTATAACTAAACTAAACTTAAATGCTTTTATATACTTTGTTACAATGTAAGAGATTTCCACAAAGTATAATGGAAAAAGGGAGAGACAGCCTCCGTCCTAATTTCAGGTGTTTTACCATTGTTCCTCCAAGGAAACCAGCGATCTAACTTTATCTCTAGTTATTCCAAAGCAGGTGTAGAATATGCATAAATTGTTCATTAAAAATTGTTAAATGTAACTAAGTGATTAAATTCCATTCCAGACATACGAGCATAAACATACGAGTTTAGAAATTATTTAATGATGTGCCAAAAAGTAAAACTGAGCTTTATAATTAGGGAAAAAGCACGATTATTCAAAAGCATTAGATAATCACTCCGGCATCATAACAGTGGCGTAGTGACCGGAGGATACATTGATCTTGACAGGAGGGCAAGAGGGTTCTTGATGCCCCGGTGCCAGTTTTAAGGGAATGAAAGAAGACCTGTTTAGTCCACTTTTTCATCCTTCGGTTCAATGCATATCTTGTTTTCGTTCCATACCCTAAATCTACAAAACCCGTATGATGATTATAATCTGCAACTATTTTGGGTGAATGAAGCACTCAAATTTTCAAATTTCAAATTTTCACTTGTTTTAATTCTCTTCGAAGTCCTTTTCAAGCATGTGTGCATGTTATTCAACACATATACATATGTTTTTTACTTCCATCATAAAGCGTGACTACATCTGCTGGTTTTTTACTTCCATTACTTCCTTATTTCGAAACTTTCTCCTCTTCTGTCAGATAATTACACAGGAATTGATTTCTTTCATATTTCAGAAGATAATTCCATAATTCAGGAGATGAATGGAAATTATCCATAAATAGTTTATGGCCTTTGTTTCTAATGCATTCTGCCATTGAAAATACCAAATTGTAAGAAGCAGAAGAGTTTTGCTGTATTCTTTTCTTGACCAAATAAATTTTCATGTCGTATGTATAGCCTGTTATGTCGGCCATTTTTGCTCATTTTCATTTTCCACTGTTTCCGCTTCTTTGGAATATACTGTTCAAATTGAAATCTACCTTTCAATTTAACAATTATTTCTTCAATAGATAAATTCTCTGTGGGGTTTCAAACATTTTATAAAGATATTTCAAAAATTTTCTCATTTTTAACAGTCGAGAGTTAACCGGGGCATCTTTCTTCTCTTTTTTGCTGTTGCCTCCAAAATGAAGTAATTTGTATGATTCTGTCATGCGTCATAACCTTCCGAAATGTAGGAGTTGCGGTCAGTTCATTCGTTGTCCAGTTATCTAGTATACTGTCTTTTTCGACATGCCCCATTAAAAGAAGCAATACAAAAAGTTTCAAGATTTCATCAACATCAGTTGGTTTCAACGAAGTGGCAAGCCTTTTTTGCCTGTAAAATAAAAGATTTTATTTCCAATATCTGCTATGACAATTTTTTCCGACGTGGGGTCACTTTACACCGAAAAAAGAGGATTTCTTTGCATCATGGAAATTTGCGGTACAAAGCAATCCCAGTTGTTTTTAAATCCATTTTTGTATTAAATAATAAGAAGAACAATGTTTGCTTTTGATCCAGATATGTTCAGGCTGTATGAAAAATGTTACAGTCTTATAATTACGTAGATTTCTCTCCGGAAACCCTAGAAGCTTGCTCTAATGACATTTCCCACAGTTAGTGTACTCTTAAGGAGTTAGAATTTTTTATGCATCGCAAGCGAACAGTTTAATACAAAAGAAAGATACTTTAAATAAAGAAAACTGGAAATGCCCTGGTTTTCTCCAATGATAATGAAAAGACTGCAACTTGTGTAGTCCACTATAGTGACTTTGGTTTTCTTATCAAGAATTCTGACCGCAAATTCATAATAAATGCTTATAAAACTAAGAGATGGTATGCTATTAGATAGCTATTTTAATAATACACCCAACAATGACCGGATAATTTTTTAAAAAATGCCATTCTGATTTGAACGGACACAATGGAGGAAGATTGTTTATTATGAAGAGATATTTGAAAAATTAATATTTTTTATAATTTTATTCAGGTTTCCACAAAATAAATCTAATATTGAGCTCAGTCATTTTCTTTTTTAATATGCTGAAAAAAATAATAACGAGTGCAAAGTCAGACAAATTTGCATCCAAATTACCAAAAATTATTGTTTAATAATAAATTAATTTAAGATCCAAATTTTGCTTTACCCCTAGAATAAGTTTTTATAGATGTTGCCTTAAACCGAAAACTAAATACTTATATAAATCAACTGGTTAAGCAGAGTGTTGACGTTTCTTCCCCCAACAGAACAACAAATTGCGCCATTGAAAGTGGACTGGAATGACGATGTGAACTGTTATTCTAATATTCAGTTAAAAATCACGAAACAGGTGTTCAAAAAGTTCTTTTGTTTACATAAAAAATTTATTGAACGAGATATCAAGTTTCTCATTCATACGATCAGGAGAGAAGAGAACTGATAACAATTGATTCAGTATATTAACCCCTCTGAATTTTAAAAACCTTGAAACATAAGCTGAGCTGCATCTGCTTCGCTCATATCTCTGCAATTCGCCATTATTTTTTATTATCACGTCACTACAATGGCAAGAGTTTGATGTTTTTTCATGTATGTTGTTTTATCATACAAATGACATATCGCAATCCGATACTGCAACCTACAACCTCATTGGAAATCACGTGGTGCACTTATCGCTCCGTCTAACTTTTTGAACTGTTTACTTATGCAAAATCCGTTTGACGACTTTACAGAAATTTATTCTTATCGCTTCCTGTTGAATTAGTGATATACTGCACAAGATTTTAAAAACAATTAAGGGAAAACAGAATCGGATCCTACTGACACGAGCGATACATTAATAGAATATCAAATATTATAAAGAAAATATATAAATAAGAGAAAATAATTTTAAGAGGAATAATATCATCCTTACTAACAAATGCATGAAATTTCAATAAAATATCGCTATACTGTCGTTTTTCTTAAGCAGTTTGAAAACGTTTCTTGTCAAATAGACACGAACAGAAAAGCAGCTCTCAGCTACAAAATGCATTAATGTGATGGCAGTAATGAGGGAACAAAAGGAGTTGAATACAAAATACAACAATGTGATCAGACAAAATCCCTTAAAAGTTGCGAAAAATTAACTTAAATCGTCACGACTGATGCTACTAATTGTTTTGTAAATTCACAACGGCCTATAAAAGTGCAATTGATGCGATGAGAGCGATTTACAAAAAATATTCTAAATAATTCATTATTAAATAATTTTTAATTTCCGAGAAATTTGCTACATTATGAAAACATAATAATAAAACAGCGCTAGTGGTCTCCCCGAAACTTTCTTCCATTTTTCCCAAAAAGTTGACATTTCCCCTACCCTTCGTGGGAAAAAAGTTCGAACGTACTGCAACACAGAACGCAATGACTATCAACGAATTTCCTTCAGCGAGCACCAAGTCCCGAGTATCGCCAAGACGCAAAACGGCCTTGCGCCATAGTAAGAAAATTGAATATGGAATTTAAACCCTTTCTTTAACCTATTAAACAAAAATTAGACACAAATCTACAATTACGGTTAGAAGGCCACAAATCAAATTTCATTTATCTAAGTCATTCTGTTAAGGACTTCTTCTTGTCACAATACGCGATTTTACAGGAAGACAAACAGTCAACTTTTAAACTGATTTGGCCCAAAAATTGATACGGCCCTACATTCCTGATGATAAAAATTTGTACCGAACTTTGCACCGATTTTCATGACTTCCGACAGCATTTTGAAATTATTTGTGTGTATTTCTCTAAAAGAGAGGCTTTCCGAATTTTTTCCTCATTGAGAGACTGTTAGAGAAAAGTTTTCCTGAAAAATTTGGATCAGAAGGTCATTTAAGAATTAATTATGATTTTTCGAAATTTTGGTGCAAAGTTCCCTCATAAGTGGGGATACTTTGCACACGAAAATTTTTCCGCACATTTCACGAACAAACTCACTGTGATGCAAAGCTAATCAATTTATTGAAAACCTGTGTGTAAATATTTAAAATAATTTTGAAATCCAGCAAAAATTTTTTTTCGAATAAAATTACCCATTTATAACTTTTCCAGTTTATGTGTGTAACAAAACATTTATAAAAATTGTTTGAAAGTCAATGTTAAGTGTTTTCACTGATAACGTGAGAGGTATGTAAAAAAATTTTCAGTACATTCAAATAAACAAAAAAATATATCAAAATTTCACAGAAAGAAAAACAAAAATGTTACTCGAACAACGGTTGAACAAATGTTGCAATGGTGTTTTCCTTCTCCAAGGAGAAAACCGAGGGATTTCCATGTTTAGTCATATGAATTAGCTTTCCTTTGTAATAAACTAGTTGCATGGAGAACAAAAATAACGATTTTGGCTCTTTAAGATTATATTTAATTAATATATGAATTTAATGTGAAATGGCGTTAAATCAAGCTTCTAAGGTTGCTGGAGAGAACGCCATATACCTACAAGTCCCTAACTTCCTTTTATACACCCTGGACATATCTGAAGATTAAGTAAACATTGTTCTTATTATTATTTAATGCAAAAAATTAAGAAAACCAATTGGGGTTGCTCTTTATCATAAATTTCAGTGCCGAAAGAATTCCTCCTTTTCGTTGCAAGGTTAACCAGGACAGAAAAAAATTCATTACAACTTAACTAACAAATATAATTGGCATTTAAAGTAACAAACTTCTAGCTAAAAGCTAGAAGCTATGTTTCTTATCTTTCACATTTAAATGCACTTGCCTTCAGAAATTTCGCACTTTGCTAACCAGAGACAGATTTTTCAGCGCTAAAATTTTCGCTGAAAAATTGGTTAATTGTCTTTTCCTTCTGGAACCTCCTGATTGATTGTTATATACGATTAAGGAATGAAATATACAAGTCTGTGTCACCAAGAAGCTAGAAAAAAATCTCAATCCCGTACCCATAATCAGCTCATCTCTATTTCTCTTTTCACACAAATTTTGCACTGGTGCAAAGTTTCCTACACGAGTGCAAAGTAACCCTCTTTAACTATTCTCTCTAACCCTCTTTAACTCTAATTCTATCCATCTAACTATTTAGTGTTCCCATGAACGCGGATATACAGACATTCTATGGACAGAGTTCGTTCAAAATTTGACAGAAACCTACAAATTATGTATAAATATCACATACCAAATTTCATCCCTGTAGTTATAATATCTTATAACTACATATATACTATAATATATTGTAGTTATAATATATAAGTTATCTTGTTCACATGCAGACATTAATATTAACCTTTCAGCGGTCGCGTTATATTTTTTCGCACGACAAGTACTCTTTACGACACAATAATTTTCTTCATTTTTACTATGGCAGTTGTAAGTTTCATAAAATAATAAGAGACACGTCAGAAAAGAAAAATATTTTCATCCAGAGGGAAGATTAATTTTAATACTATTTGCAAAATCTGAAAGTATACTGAAATCAAAGAAAGTAATGATATTTAATAATATTATTTATAAAAAAAGTTATTAATCGATATATAGTAAAAAAGATTATAACACAAACTAATATTTTACAGCAAAGACATTCTTCTTAGTTTCTATTCATTATCATTGCATTCGAAACATTGAAATTTTGTTAGAGGGTGACTCTTACAAGTATACAACATATTGCACCTGTTGCATTTCATGGATAGTGATGATAGTCTTCTTTCTTTCAAACACAAGCCAAAAGCTCTTCTTCTGAATGGTGGTTGGTGTTCACTTGCCATTTCAGGTTGTGATGTATAATTTAAACTTAAAGATATGGTAATGTCATATGGCGATAATCAATTGTTTGGACTCGAATAGTGAGGTGATTTTTCTTAAGACTGAGGGCTAAGTTTTCCAAGAAAATCCTTCGGCTTGGTGGATTATTATCAGGTTTATTACATATTAAATATTTTTGTCAATGTAAAATGAAATTTTCAATCATTGTAATGCGCACAGGATATATATTTACCAAACTGAAACGTTAAGACGTGAAAAATTATCAAATTACACGAGCGGGCGCGCGGCGTAAAATTTAAGACAGAAGCATAAAACAGTATGAAATCACATTGAAACTCGGATCAACTCATTTAATCCTGAAGAGATGGATTGCATGAAGGAATGTCAATGACCTTCAGATAGTTTTTATTCCGAATGTGAGAAGTGGGAATAAAAAATGCCGTTTGTCTTAGAATTTGCGCAGGTGCGCCCACTAGGAGGTTAATGCCACTGTAAACCCTGAAGCTCGAACTAAAAGGGGTTCCCTGCCAACAGACAGACATACAAAAATACAGACAAACAGACAGACATAATTCCTGAATTGTATTTTTCGAACTTAGGTCTAGGAGGTTTAAAACGTGGAGATTCCTCAAAATCTCGAGTCCGAATTTTTTGAGGATTACAATGCTTTCTCTTCGTATACTTCGTAAACGAAAAAGTAATAGAAAAAAGATATTTTTGATATTTAATTATATAAACTGAAGATCAAGACACTGTAGATAAGCGCGTAAGAGAGTGTATGATCCGAGAGATCCCCACTCCTAATATGAGGCTTGAATAATAAACGCACCTATTTTCTGACCGTGTGCTTTTCTACAGAAAAAGAGCACATCCGAAACAGCACAGGTCCCTCCAAGCATCCATGCCACTCCAAAGAGAGGGTATTTTACTCTCGGTGGCAGACATCCATGCCACTCCAAAGAGAGGGTATTTTACTCTCGACGTCAGGCATCCATGCAACTCCAAAGAGAG
>BGPR01019101.1:0-29812 GCA_013235015.1 Araneus ventricosus
TGCATCCAATACACCATTTTTTTGAATTCATAAAGTAGATTATACCATCAGAAGAATTTCTTAACCCTTAGATGACATCTTTAATTCACCAAATACTTATTTTTTAAAACTAATAACAACAAAGAAATTATAAGAAAAAAAAATGAAATACTCACTTTCTTCAGTTCTTCCTGGAATGTTTCACTGGCTTCCAAAAATTTTCGTTTTTTAGCTTCAAATTTTTCTTCAATTTGCTGCAACTCTGCTTCCAATTTCTTCTAAATGGTGAGAAAGCTGTTATTTAGCTTTTAAAACTTAAAGTTGTAAAAATAACTTGATTACACTGATAATTAAAAATCATTCTTCATAGCAGAAGTTGCAGGAATAAGAAGCATTTACTCAAATGCAATACCTATCAACAAAGAGTTTAATATTTAATGGTTTTAACAACTTTGAACTTGTGCTCAACTATTTTCCAGTTTTTGTAACAAATAAATATACCTCTAATTTTATTTATGATTTTTCTCCAAAATTTTGTCTTGCTCAAAGTTGCACATAAAAGATTCAGAACCATATTTCCTTAAAATTATTCCTTTTTACATCAATTCAGAATCTCTAAAAAGATAATTTAAAACAGATTTTTAAAATATTTGCTAGTGCAACTGTTAAATTTATGAATATTGTAAAAAGTAAACATTTTTCACTTGGTCATTATGTATAAAATAAATTATGGACATAAGATAATTTTATTAGTAAGCTATTTTAAAAATTCTATACCTGATGCATAGTGAGTGATTGCACCTGCCTTTTTAAAACACTCATGCGAGCAGTAGTCACAACTGATCTTACATCGGGTACAACTGTGTCACTAAAAATTTCATTTATCAATCTATGGTTTCTCAAATACCGAGCGGAAGCTACGTGCTTCACAGAAAATTCATCCAAATCTACAAGGGAAAACGATAAAGTGTTAATTATATACAAAATATAACAGAACCACTACATACATCTATATAAAAAGAAGGGGGGGGGGGGAGAATAATAAATATGACAATTATTTTCATTGTTCTTCAATTGCAAGGTAAGTCTCTTCAACAAATAAAACACTGGAAGAAAGCAAACTATAGTTAATACATAAAAAAAAGGCACTCAAAGTTGAAGGGGATTACTTATTTCAAAGTCATTTAATAACAAAATGCTCTATTATTAAGATTGTTTGCAAATAAATGACACACTTCCTAGACGGTTATGTCCAAATAAATAACAGGGAAGGGGGGAGATGCTAACAGTTGGATTAAACATCAAGAGCTTAAGTCAATAGTTTTAAATTACAAAATTTGCCAAACATTTTTCTTTCCTGATTTAAAAAAAATTGTAGAAACCACGGGTTCTTCCAATCGACAATTTAGGTGGATTACAGATTATGGATATTTGACCTATGTATGAAGTTGAATTTTATGCTAACACATGAAGAAGTGCCAAAGGATAGACATTAAAAGTAAATGAATCAAATATACCAACCATCATCATCTTCTTGAGCTTAAAGTAAATGAATCAAATATACCAACCATCATCATCTTCTTGAGGTTGTATGCACATTTTTCCATCCATTTTCTGAGGCTGTATGAGGGACTATTCATAAAAGAAATTATTCATTATTAGAATAAAGTTAAAAAAGGCATAAATTAAAAAATATTTAATATGTTAATAGATATTTATTTTTGAAATAAAAAAACCCAACAAATTATTTTGAGAGAAGTTTGCATTATTTTAACTCTACCCGAAGATTAAAATGTCTGAATTATTTATTTAATTTTTAAACGCTCTTTAATTGTTTTAAACAATACTTTTTGACATATCCAAATCTTAAAGACATCTAGATTTTCATACCACATTAGACCCAATTTCTACAATGAAATATTTTGTGATTTCAAAATATTAATATATTTTGCTATGAAAATAGCCAAGTATATTAATTAGTCTAATAAACCACATTGAAACAAAAGGAATTTTTAAAAATAAGAAACCACAAATTTCAAAAGAAAAGACTTAAATATCAATGAAATTGATTACAAATTTTTTTGGAAGTATTATTTCTAGTATAACTGATTATTTTCTATAATTAAATATTTATGCATGTAACCCATCCATTTATGAAAAAAAAATTTGCTTCACATGACAAAATTTGCTTAATTTTTGAAAAATTTATTCCCTACTTTTTACAAACAGAAATTTAAATAGTTAGGCAATAAAGATTTTTAAATACTGGAAATTACAGACATTCACTATAAATTCAAAAGATTCCTATTATGGATTCAACTAAAAATGCAATATTAACAAAATAACTTACAGCAGCAGGGCTTCGTTCAAGTGCCTCCCTTTCTTCTGCTGCTTGCTGAGCTGAAAACCAAAACCAAACATATCAAAATAAATAAATGAACACTGAATGACAAAACAACCAATGAAGGAATTTTTATACCTCTGACTTTTGCAGCTACCCATGCTTGATAAGCAGGAGAGTTGTGGTAAGATTTCAGAGCTTCATTATATTCAATCTTATTCATAAAAAGAAAAGTATAGCATTAATTACATTAAATTAGAAAAATTACAAACATAAAACAAGAATTCAATTTTTTCAAAGAATCAATAAAAGAAAAGTCATTTTTCATTCGTTTGTACCTTTCTTCATTTGCACATTGAGATCCAGACCTGCCAACCACCAGATTTGAAAAAGAGGGAGGCATTTTCAATTATACATATACAAATGTGCAGATCACATTTACTTTATTCAACTCATGTACAAATAAGGTGGAGAGGGCCTAATGAGACAATCTCTTATTTTGGCTATATTTTTCACAAAATTTTATATTTTTAAAAATAAATAAAATCTATTAATTTTTAAAAATTGTTTAGCTGGGTTTATAAATAATCTGATCAGTTTTTTAAAAAGACATTTTTTTTTTTTTTTTAGTCCTCACTCTTCCATCCATATTTTATATCTAGACAGTATTATCTATATATTAATATGTGAAGAAAAAAACTTTGTACTCCTTTTTAAGCACATTGTGCACACATAGGTGTGTGAGATTTGGCATAGTTCAACTTCATATGGAGAAGGAGTGCAGAAAGATAAAATTTATGTATAATATGTGTTACAAATACATTTAATTAAATATTCATTGTTTACGTTCATACACTGTAAAAAATTAGCGGAGTAAATGTGGAGTGGATGATTTGTAATCGATTTAATCCCCCCCCCCCGCAGGGGAATCCACTCCAAGAGGGAGTTTATTTAGATTTTTTATAAGAAAAACAACTCTTTGGACTGAAATACAAATTGCGGATGATTTAAATCTGTCAATGTCAAACACATATTAGTCTGTGGTCAAACAATCGCACAGAGTAGACTGTCTCTGAGGGATTTATATATAGTATGTATTAGTAATACATTAAATTAGATAAAATAAAACATTCATTGTTTATGTTCATACTGGATGTCAAACAATTGGATTGGAAAAAATAAATAAGTCTGTGGTCAACAGTCGCACAACATTTATTTTCTTAACCGCCCGGGGTTGTTTTTTTGTTTCAATAAAAAATATATAAAAAAAAAATACGAAGCACGTAATCGTTATTTCATTTTTTGTATTAATTTTTTTATTTAAATTTCATATAATTTGAAAAAGATAGGCAAATTAAGTGTGTCGCGTTGGCGAAACCTGGCCAGTATAGCGATAAAAAAAATCCCAAGGAAATGTCAAAAAACACGTTATTGTTTTTTAAATATGACTTAACCAAGCTATACCTCAATTTTCCTATCGTTCGTATTTTTCAAATAATTCGAAAACTAATAATGACGTATTTGTATATGCTCGCAGCTGACGTAATAGAACAAAATTCAAAAAAATTATATGCAATGATTATAGAGGTATACTCTTTGACAAAAGAACCTCAATAACGCTCAAACTTAAAAATTTAATGAATTACGGTCGAATTTCAACCGCTGGGCGACCTCTAGTCAATATAAATTATTGACTTACCTATAAATTATTTTGTACTTCAGAGCTTTAATTTATGGATTTACATTTTTTCATATATATATATTTCTTGATTATAGTTTTTTCATATTTACAGTTGAGTTCTACTTACAAATAAGTCCTATTTACAAATTACATGATAATGAACTTTTATTCCTTCAAAGAAGAAGTTGTTACAGATTTTGCCGGAAGCAATTGAAAACTCAAACATGCAAATGGTACAAAATGCATATAATTTATCTTTTTTCGAAGTGATAATAAATGAATATTCCTTGTTAGATTCCTTCGGTGAAATCAGATCTCAACTTTGGTAAAAGGAATGCACATACAAAAAAAAAAAATTATTTCGGCGATACACCAACACGACAAGATAGGCAGAAGAGATAAACAAATTCTCCCTAGCATGCTAAACAATCAAAGCAGAGAATGCGCCAAAAACCCATGTCGATAGTCACTAGTCAATAAGCTGGGACATGATACCACAGCAAAGAGCTAATGAAGAATCCGTAGGGGAATGACGTCACGCATTTGAAAATTTGAGGAGAATGTGGTCACGGCAAGCACTGAATTTTTCTTTCGTCGCTCTTTTACTGCTTTTTTAATTATTGCCATTTATTTGCGTCAATTTCTTGAAAATATTAAAAAGTGGGAGGAAATTGATGAGAGGCGGGAGAAATTGTTAAAAAGCTGGAGACTCCCGCCAAAAGTGACAGTTGGCAGGTCTGGGGATCCCTTAATTTTACATGCAAAAAAAGTTAACATGATTTGCAAACTATATCAGAAAATATTTGGGGTATATTACATTGTTGGATTAAAAATATTAAGTGTATTTATAAATTTTCTTGTTAAAATAAATAAACATGTAGTATTTAACAAATATATAAACCTATACATATAAATACAATCTATATATAATATATACATATTCTTGCCCAAACCGTTTCACTTATAGGTACCAAATTTGGCACAGTGATGGATTAGCACAAAAGGGAGCTAACACCATAAAAATTATTTTAAAATTCAAATTATATTTTCTATTTATTTAATTTTACGTGGTAAATTCAACCATTTTTGCCAATTTTGTATCTCCGTGTAAACCTACGTGTTTCAATTTATAAACATCGAGAAAAAACATTGCATCTTTTCTCTCTTCTCTGGTCTTTTGGACAAAAAGAAATATGGATTCCGATTTTTCTTTTTCGTCTTATTTTTAAAAAATTTTCCAATGCATATTTTTATTTACATTTTTTTCGCAAAAAAGCTTTTTTAAAATTTATATTTTTAATCAGCAACGATGGCAAAATTTTGTACATATTAGTGATGTAAAGAATATTCAACAGCTATTCGGTATTTCGCCTATTCAGCTGGCTGAATAGTAAGCAAAATTTTTAAATGAGCTTCTAAATACACATTTAACAAAGAATTTTACAGAATTGCATAACAGCACATTTATTATAAAAAAATCTAACATTTATTCAAATTTTAAGTTGCATAATACATAAGTGTATTTAATAGGGTTGCATATCATTTATAGAAGTCTGTTGCTTGTGGTTCCATATATATTACCAGCTTCAGAATAAAAACGGTCACTATATAATGCCTGCAAGATATTTTCTTGCTAAATTTGCCAACCTTGGAAATTCTTCTGTATTTTTTCCTACCAATTAAGTAGACACTCTATCCTACTTATCAGAAGTTCTTTATCAAAGTAGGAATTTACTTCTAGTAATTTTAATTTATTTTTCTTCTGTGTTTGCCATTGTCATTTTCTGCAATGATGAATCTTTTATTTCTTTGAAGCAATCTCAAAATGATGAGGGTTTCTCATTTCTTATTAATGGAATTAAGGTATTTAAAATATTATTAATATACATAAAGGTATAAACATTTCTTTAATATACAAATAATAAAAAAAATATATTTAACTCCTAATTTATTTTCATTTAAAATTTGAAAAATATTTCATTTAGGATCAAAAGTGAAATGTTTTTAAAAATTTGGTATACGGCCTGAAATTTAGCCTAATATTCGGCCAAATCAATATTCGTTACATCCCTAGTACATATATGGTTTATTGTTTAAAATGGATGTTCCTTTACCAAACTTTTTGCATTTTCTTTCAAACCATACTGGTATAAAGTAATAAAAAGGCTAAATTTGAAAAGATATTTTTGTTTATTGAGGAAAGGTAGTGACAATATTTGTAAAAAAGAAACGCAGAGGCGGCCGGGCATATAAAATATGAATACCAAGCAACACCAGGTTTTCAGCAAGTTAAACTATAACAGTTGTACACAAAACTACATGTACCACTATTTAGTACAACGGAACCTTGCTTAACAAGCTCCATAATTCGTTCCAGAAGCTTACTCATAATGTGAAAGGCTCGTTAATGTAGGTGCCTACCTTTGGAGCAATTTTTTTGGAAAAAAAAAAAAAAAGGAAACTTTTATTCAACACTTATGTTTTCAATTATAATGGTGTATAAAACTGTCAATTCAAATGCCATTTTAATGAACAACATTTTTATTTTCCAAATTTTGACCATTTTGGTAAAAATTTAGTAAAAATTGACGTTTATGCCACACCTCCTATAACAAATTCTAATGCATGCATTTCACTTTTCCTTTCAATAATATATTTGTTTTACATTTACCTGTGTTGTGAAGCAGATATTTAGAGTACCTCTTAAAGTTACTGAGATATACCAAAATTTGTATATGCAATAGCTGTTTATAAGAAAAAAATTATCACTTTTTCAAATAAAAACAGCTCTAAAATAAGTAATTATGCACTTTCAAGCTATATTTGAGGTTCAGAGCATACCTAGAGATGTATAGAACAATGTTATTAAATTTTATTCGAATATCTTAAAACCTTTCAAGAAATGAGATTTTTCGTAAGCCAAAAAAATGAAAATGGCAATTTTCCAGAAAATGCAAATAAAGATTTTAAAGTCGCACAAAAAATTACATCCATAATTTAACAACTTAAAATTCACAGTATTTGCAAGATAAGCCTTCTTTGACTGAATTTTTAATTAATTTTGATTTTCTTTTAGCTTTAAATCTTTTTCTTGATAATTTTGTTTTTGGTTAGACTTCTCGCTTCGATTTCTTAATTCTCTCAATATCAATTTCTATGTAGATTTTTTAAAATAATTTCTGGTTCAAGTTTGACATTAAGATGGTTAAATACAGTCATAAGCCTTACACAGCCTGAATTGAATAATTAAACTGCTACCTTAGTACCTAATAACAGTGTTTGGAGTGAGCAAAATTTTCTTTAGGTAAAATATCCTGTTACTAGAGAAACAGTTGTCAGATATGCCTAAAACAATAATAAATAAATAAAACTTAATTCTATATTTAAAAAAGTAAATTGTACATTCACATTGTCTAAGAGTAAAGAAGTAGCTGTTTAGATGTGTTTTTTATATTTCTATGGCTTAGTTTCGGTTTCGAAAATTTCACTTCTGGTTCATAATTTAGACGATAACTTTGCTTCTAACTATCGAAGAAACTAAAGTAAACCATTTTTGGAATCCTAAATGTATGGGCTTTAATACAAAGTAATAAAAAAAAATTTCGGAAGTTTTTATGAAAACGTCGATTTAGGGTAGACACAAATAGCCGAACGCGCTATCCGATTGTGAAACGGAGGATTCTTTAGGGTAGACACAGTGAGACAATTCTTCCCACGAAAATTAATGTGAAATACGATAATGCGATCCGTGCCTAATACTCAAAAAATCACATGTATAGCATGTATTCAAAGGAAATTATAGGTAAGATTGTTAAGGAGCGTGTATCATCTTCATCTTTTCTTTTATAACAGAATTAACCAACATGGAATGCAGATGCGATTTTCAGAAAAAAAAATTAAAATAATAAGTTTTTATTTATGATACATACTATAATTTGCAGGATTGAGTTCAATGCTTCATAAAGAAATTTTAATAATATTTCTAAGTGTTTTTACGTGAATTATGATACATACCTAATTCTTTTTTTAGTAGGAAGCCGTCTAGAGAAATTTTTTTGTTTCTTGCTGATGCTTCAAAATGTGCGACACAGCATTATCATAAAATAAATTTGTTTTGCATATAATAGCTACTGCCTTATTACGGCGATGCTTCTCAACGCAGACCTGCCAACCCCCAAATTTGAAAAAGGAGACATTTTCAATTATACATACACAATCACAAATGCACAGCAGAACCAACATTTACTATATTTAACTCATGTGTAAATAAGGTGTAGGGGGCCTAATGAGACAATCTTTTATTTTGGCTATATTTTCTCATTTTTTTTACAAAATAAATAAAATTTATTGATTTTTAAAAATTGCCTAGCTGGGTTTTAAAATAACCTGATCGGTTTTTTAAAAGACACTTTTTTAGTCCTCCCTTTTCCATATATATATTTTATATCTAGAGAGTATTACCAATATAAATTATTGACTTACCAAAGCTTTAATTTATGTATTTACATTTCTTCATAAATATATTTCTTGATTATAGTTTTTTCATATTAACAGTCGAGTTCTTATTACAAATAAGTCCTATTTACAAGTTACATGATAATGTACTTTTACTCCTTTAAAGAAGTTGTTGCAGATTTTGCTGGAAGCAATTGAAAACTCAAACATGCAAATGGTAGGAAATGCACATGATTTATCTTTTTTTCGAAGCGATAATAAACGAATATTCCTCGGAATATGCCTTGATAAATACAATCTAATATTTCTTTTTAGATTCTTTCGATGACATCAGATCTGAACTGGTGGAAAAAGAAATGCACACACAAAAAAAATTAAAAATATATATATAATTCGGCGATACCCCTAACACAACAAGATAGGCAGAAAAGATAAACAAATTCTCCCTAGTGTGCTAAACAGTAAAAGCAGCACATGTGCCGAAAATCCATGGTGATAGTCACCAGTCAACAAGCTTAGACATGATACCACGGCAAAGAGCAAGTGAAGAATCCGTAGGGGAATGATGTCACACATTCGAAATTTGAGGAGAACGTGGTTGTGGCAAGCGCTGGATTTTTCTTTTGTCACTCTTTTACTGCTTTTTTTTATTATTACTATTTATTTGATCTGATTCCTCAAAAATATTAAAAAGTGGGAGGAAACGTGAGTCAGAATCAGGAGGTGGAAGAAATTGTTATAAAGCTGGAGACTCCAGCCAAAAGTGGGAGAGTTGGCACGTCTGTCAACGTATGTTACAACAGTTTCCCATGCTTTCAGCATTTTTCTTATTGTGCTAAGATTGTTAATTTGCTGTTACCGCCTGCTCCTCTGACAAACTCTCCTCCAAAACTTCTTGATCTGAAACACAATGCAACTACATAAGCTCTTTGGTTGTGCTCATCAATATCGTTACTATCCACCTCCAGTCCCTTGATCTTTGTCTAAAGACACAACTATTTGACTATAGGCTCCACAGGGTACTGTCTCGGACTCCTCGTCACATTTAACAACACTCTCAGACCAAAGCCTCAGCCAAACAGAAATGAGGGTCCTCTTGGTAACCCCTTCCTATGCATTTTCGGTCATTTTGAGGCAGCAAACAATGTGGAAGTGATATTTCTAATGTTCTCCGAGAGTAAGGTTGGTTCCTAGACAAAATGTTTGATAAGAACCCATCACCAGATACCATGTTTGATAAGAATTCAAGAAAAATAAAAGCTCCTGGATATGACAGTGGCAGGTGCAAAATTCATTTTGCTCATTCTGTGAGATGCTTGTTAAGCGAGGTTTCACTGTATTTACTTAAATACATTGAAAATTGATCTAAGAATTTAAAATGATTTTATCAACTATATTACAAATGAAAACTAAAATTTTTATTTTTTATTTTATTTTCATATTATATTTAATTTTCTTATTTTATATTATATTTATATTTAATTTAATTCTTTTTAAATTTATGAAACTAAAATTTTTCAAATCTAGGTTATGTTTTCCATAGATTGTTTATATTCACTGTTTTGTTAAGGCTAACAAGAATAAATGAACAGAAATTAATAAAATACAATTACTACAGTATAATTCTAAAAATATAACAACCTCGTCCAACAAATATTAAACTGAGAAAACAAAGCAACCAGCAAAAAATCATAATTCACAATCATTTTATAAAATACACAATTTACCTTTTCAGCTTCATAATCATCTATATATTCCTGTTTAGATTCATCAGGCAACTCTCTCCACATCTGCCCAATAATCTTTCCTATTTCCCATAATTTCAAATCTGGATTTTGTGCCTTAACTTGATCCCAAACCTATACCAAAAGAATACATATAATGGATATTTTTTTTCAACCATACCACACTAAAATCAATGCATTTTAACAATAAATTATTATTTATTTTAACACAAGTTTATGCCTTTATTGTGCATAAAAACTATTTAACAAACTTAATCAATGACATTAATTACTAATATTTGTTGAAGAACTAGAAATTGTATCCCATTTTCAATGAGTATGTTTCAAAACTAGTGATTCATAAAAAAATTTCTGTACACACTAAAACACTTTTTTTTTCTCTTTGTGATCATATTTTATTTGTGTTAAAATAAAATAAATTTCATCATATTATCAATGAATTGCTTTCAATTGTAAATAGAATTCTAGCAAAATTTACTATATGGGGAGGAGAAAAAAAAATCCCTGTCGGCAGGACAGAAGGCAAAGGTAGATCTCTTTTGTCTTGAGATATCAGGAAAAGAACATTTCATTCTCAATTTTCATTAGGATTAGAGCTGCAAGAATGAAAGAGGGTTGAAGAGAATGCAAATGATGAAAACTTTCTAACAAGGTATAACATGTATAGGCTAAAAAGCAGTTTAAGTTAAGGGGGAAAATGAAATCACTTTTCAATTCATAACTTCTAAGCAATTGTATCGTATCTATCAAAAAACTTTCAATCTGAAAGTTGTTCGTTATGATAAGGCAAAAATTCTCTTAATTCAAATTTTCTTTCTATCTTCAAGCATAAGGAAATTATGGGGAAATGAAAATTTCACTCCCCACCATTTCCATCCCCTTTAAGCTGGATAGCCCACCTAGGAACTTGGCCGAGATTTTCACTGTCCAATATATACATATTCCTCGCCAGTTAAAATCTAATCAAAATAACTCTAGATGTGTTCACAAGATAACATGGGCAAAGCATTATACAATCTATAATATAAAACAGAAAATATATGTGTCTGTCATTCACAAGAACTTCTCCTAAACCGAGAACAGTAGCGGCATGAAATTTGCATGACATTCTGGGGTACATTTTTAGATTAACTTTGCTATTTTCAACATCCAGAATTAATTAATTCTTAAGATACTAGAAGATTTGTGCCCGTCTAAGGCGGGCTTTAAACCCACCAACAATATCTCAGATCTGATTGTCACAGATCTACTAATGAAAGTTGTAGTAGAAAACCTCATGTACATTGGCAGAGTGCTTAAGAAATAAAAAAGCCTGAAAAACAGAACCGATGATTCAATTGACGCTAACTTTTGTTTTGTAAATAACTTTACCTTTTAACAATAACTTTCATTCTATCTAAGTGAAAATAATGCAAAATCCACCAACAGAAAAAAATGCATTACCAAAATACAAAAATGCTGAAAGAAAATTAATTCAAAAAGAATTTATAACATTGAAGATAACGACCTTCCTTTTAAATATTCAATTCAAAAATTAACTATGTAGAAGGAATAAAATATCAGTGCATGTAATTTCATAACAATTCCAATGAATTATGTTTTGTTTACCAACACTGAAATCAAAACTAATTACGAAAACTGGATTATAAACAATTAGTAAGAAAGTTTAAAAATACTTATAATCTGTTTCCTTCTAATGAAATCTTCCCTATTCATAAAGTTTATCAGTTCATTGGATACTTTGAAGATCTCATAATTTAGCAAAATGATTCAATGTTTCCCAAAACTCAAAGGGGCAAAAATACACAAAAATAAAATTAATTAATTCTGGCATAACTCCTATTTGATATTAAATCATGGAATCAAACAGTATCCTGTGTGCATGCTGATTTGTAGACAGATAAAGGGAAATTTATGATCTCATAAGCTGCTAGGATCCTTTTGCCATCACATGAGCATTACCGACTTCTCAGCATAATTATAAAATACTTATTTAAATAACGAAAATTAAGTTGTTTTTAAGCATAATTTGTTGATATTTTATGCCCATAACTTACAAAATGTTTATTGTACGAAAATTATTTTTATACCATCTTAAAGAGCAAAAAATTATCTTTTTAATAATACTAATTCCATTGCAGTGCAATTGTTTCTCTAATTGTAATTAATGTTTCAATATTTATTTTTTTTAGCGCAATTTGTAACAATACTTTCTATTCTTATAAAATTAAATTCAAGCCAATTTACTGTTTCGTCAAATCCTTTGCCACTGTTAAAATTAATATAAGAAAACATTGATTTCTTTAGACATTTTTAACTCCAAAGCAGACTTCTGATGTCGCCATAGTAATGATGGGGAAGGAAAAATGGAGTTCCAAGGATTACTAGACTCATGCCAGGTGCTTCAAAGTGTGGAGACAAAAGAAGAAACGAATTTAAGTGCTGTCCAAGGGGTCACACAACACGGGAGATGACAAACGAAAATGTACGAAAGATGCTACTGTGAATCATTGTTTAATTAATTTTAAATTGTAGCAAGTTCTTAGACCTGAAAATATTTTCACACCAAGCAACACTGGGTATATCAGATAGTATATATATACATATATATAAACTTTTGAACGAGGGGTGGTTTTTGAGTTTAATTGGTCATGATAGGTGAAGATCTCAATTTTCTAGAAGCCATGTCATTAGAACCATTGGAATAGGTAGACTTCTTATAAGGAAACAACCTAAAAGATCAGTGTGAAATTGTATACATTCAAATCAATAAGAAATTAATAACTTTTGCTTGAACATAAAATGAAGCTAAATACATTAGTACACAATTGGATAGTAGCTACAGAAGGTCCAACTACACCCAAAATTAAGAAATCAGCTTGTTCAACCCATCAACCTGTTGTTTCAACTAAGTGTTTACTAGTGGTCGTAGCTAACATTCGCTCATTATTAATCAAGGAAATGAAAAATTAACCTATTAGATATTTACTTAAGTATAAACAATTCAATACAATCAATAGAAGCTGTGAAAACGGACTGGATACAAAAATCACCTATAACACCAACATATATGAAAAAATAAATTCACAGAATTTTGATAACTTTGCTATTGAGCTGAAAAAAGAAAAGCATGTTTAACAGAAACTTGAAAAAAAAATTACTTTGGGTTTCTTTCTTTCACTTTTTTTTAATAAAGAAAAGTATTGTTATAAAATAAATAGAAAAAATTAATAATTAAAAAAAAATTAGAAAAGAAAATGGCACAATCATCAAGATAGTCATCATCACTGAAAACAAGATTATATAAACTTTAAATAGTGAGAAAATCATTTTCATGGGGTAATTCTCTGTTAATTTACTAAAGGAATTTAGTTTAAATTTAAATTAATTCAAATCCATTAAAAAAGTTATAACTGTAACTACATATAGACATACTACTTTAAAAATCAGTTTTAAGGTAGATATAAATATCTACATGGAAGAAATTCCTTAAAATTATTTCATTAAAAAAACTGTAGGTCATATTTTAAATCAAGAGTAATCACTCTTTTTGTAATTTTAGTTAAAAGGCTTCAAAATGGATGCACATGTACCAAGGAACTTTTCATACACTTAGGTTCAGAGTGTGTCTTCTAGAGTGAATGACAGTAATTTCTAGATTATTAAATCAAAGGAGTACACTAACCTTTCGACTGTATCTCATGTATGGCATCAAAGGCTTGTCCGGGGGTTTTGGTGGTTTTGGCACCCTACTGTCAGCCTAAACAAAAAACATAAAAAGATTAATTTTAAATGAAATGCTGTCTTAAAAACTAGAGTAGGAATAAATTGCTTTTAGTTTATAAATAAATACATAAAGCTACATAAGAAGGTCTAGTTCTCTCCTCAGAAAAGCACAATTTAACATAAAATTACTGCAAATATATTGTAGTATATAATTAAATAATACTCATTTTTCAGCAATTTTAAAATAAAATTATTGTTACTTGTAATGGCACTAATACAAACAAATTTGGTTTAGTTTAATTTGATTAACCCTCTGCGTATGGCTTGGTTTTGATACATTCTGGTTCTGACATATGGAGAATTTTCAACTACATTACGGGGCATTAAGAATTTATGACAATGAAATAGACTTACAGTGCCATTTAGATGCAAAACAAAATGTGAAATAATGACTATTACAATATTTTTAGCCTGCATCGAGAAAAAGTGGGATCCGTATTGAAAGTAGGGGAAATAAACTTATGCACGCCATTTTCATGTGACCGCATTAGGAGACGGATTTCACATCCCGTAGAAATCGCGGGAGCCATACACTATAGTTTCTGATCTCCCGCCCTTTTTTCTTTCCCGGGAACATAACAGTCATTCCCGAGAATGCATCAAAATTTGAAAAAAATCTAAAAATTAGTTCTTTTTAATTGATGTCAATAATAATTACGCAAAATAAGGAAATTCATAAATTCCAAAATTTATACTCCTTTATATATTGAGCTACAAAATGCAAATAAAATATATTAATTATTCATTTTTGAAATATGATTTTAAAAAATATAAGCTATCTATGGTTTTATCACTCCGCCTAGTTCTTGCTTTGTTATGAACAACCCGGCAGCAGAAAAATGACCTCAAAGCTTCAGTTGACGTTGGAGGAATTGTTTTCAGAGCCTCACCCAGTTTTATAATATTTGATAATCGATTTTCTGTTGAGTCAAATAACTGCAATCCTTGCTTCACTATCTTGTTCAAGCTAGAACTCTTGCTAGTTGAACAACGTTAAGACCTTTGTTTTTGAGTGGATCGCTTTTTCTAATTTTTCGTACAAGGTTCAAGATTTTTCTTCCAAAGTTTCTGTGCTCTTTGCTTCCGAGTACGAAGAGTTGGACAGTGATTCGTCTTTCTCACAAGAAAACCTTGTCATAATTATTTTAGCTTGTTGAATCAAAAAGTTTTATTTGGTAAAAATGAAAGATCAACAGTAACTGCAGCAGCATTATACTTTCTCCCAAAATTTAGATATTGCATTAATCAAACAAAAGTAACATTGGGTCTCTCACTAATTCTTTGGATCAGAGAACATTACATATTCTTAGTAAATTCTGAGTTTCGTTGGTTCAACTCTACAATAATGAAAGCAAATGCTCCTTCGGCAGTTAGCAAAGTCGTGTTTCGACTGCATAGTTTTTCTAAGCCAATTTTTACTGGCTTCAAGCATGCTACAATTGCAGTTGGAGTTTAAGATTCTACATTAGCCAAAAGTTGTCGTTCTTTAAAATCAATTAATGCTTTTGAAATTGCTGATTTTATCTCTAAAAATCTTTCAAGCATTGCCAACAAACTATTCCAGTGTTTTGGTGTCTAAATGGTATCTAATGAAGGATATAAAAATTTGATTTTTCTTTTTTCAGTTCAGCTCCAGTTTTTGTTCTGGCAAAAATAAGTTTTTTAAAGAAATGCACTAATGTAATTTTAATATAGTTTATAATTTTGTGTATCTGCACGTTTGTTCCCGGGAACCAAGTATAATTTCCAGGAATACAAAAAAATTGACAATATTACAATTTTCCGGGAAAGAAACCCTAACCTATGCAGAGGGTTAACATTTCATTTTTTACTCAACAAGTACTATTCTGGGATAGACCTTGTAAATCTGAACCATGATCAGATGATAAGACATGAACCACCCCCTTGAAATTTCCACATCACATAAGCAGGAGAATGTTTCACCACAATGGATTTAGCATGTACTTAGTGCAGACGCACAGCAGATCTTTGGTTTAATTGGATCTTGAATCTGTAATCTTTCAGTTCTAACATCTCAAGATCCTGCTATTTGGTCGCCAAGGCTCTTAACAAAAATGAGGTACGACAAAAATATTAACATTCACACAAATTGAATTTGATGAACTGTCATGCTGCTGTCAACAATGTAGTACTTTCTTATTCTAGTATGACATTTTATAATGTCACATTAGACAAACATGTTAGTAATCTCACATTTATTGAATTTTTTAGAATTTGTTTGAATGCAAATTAAAAAATAACTATGTTTTAATAATCCAAAAAATATTCAGCATTTTGGTATTAATGAAGGATAACAGCAATTTTACTCACTCCGCTGGATCCTCTTGAACCCAACTTGACGGGACTGAAAGAAGGATGGCCATGTGGAGACTGGATGAAAGGACTACTTGAGCTAGATGATGGCTGTGGAAAAAAATATAAAAAATAACTGAATATATATTAAATTTTATCAAATTGAAAATTTCAAACTGATTTTTCATTCTATAAAATTAATTTAAACTATCTCAACATTAGAAATATTAGATGCCATCTTTCCAAAATATGAAGGAAATATGTAATCTTACAAGAAAATAAGATAAATCTAACTTTCAGATAATTTTGTAGCATCACAATTTTCAAAAAGCATGCATTTATAATAGGCTGCATCCATTATTTTTGCTTTCTTGTATACGAAGCATATAAAGAGAAAGTATTGTAATCGTCAAAAAATTCGAACTTGAGATTTTGACGAATCTTCATGTTTTAGATACGAAAAACACAATTTTGGAATTATGTCTGTGAGCATGATAACTCGAAAACTATTAGAGATACGGGAATGAAATTTGGTATGTGATCTTTACACATAATTTGTAGGTTTCTATCAAATTTTGGACAAATCTGTCGACGGGAAGTCTGTCTGTTCATGTGAACACTATAATTCAAAAACTTGAATAGCTACATGGATAAAATTTGGTACATAGTTTTATCATCTTGAATCTAGGTCCATATCAAATTTTGGATGAAACCCGTCGAAGGGTTGATTGTCTGTCGGTCTGTATAATCGCATATTTTTAATCGAATAACTTCTTAACAAAATTACTTAGATAAATGAAATTTGGTATGTGGCCTTCTTAATTTAATTGTAGATTTGTGTCCAATTTTTGTGTCAATCGGTTAAAAAAAAAGGTGTTCAAATTGCAGAATTAATTTTTCTAATCCGATTCTCCATATTCATGCATACTGGTAGCAATCTCTGTGCACGCAGAAGGATTACATCACTTTGTCCTTGAGCAGGCAAAAGTGGAAGTGTGTGATAGATGCGTTTTAATAGGTACGCATATCTTTGAATTTGATTCTTTACCTAAATATTTTATAATCACCATAATCTACAATGAAAAACCTTCTGATAGCTATTGGATTCTGGGTTACAGTAGGTTCAAATTTTTTTATCGACGCAGGGGAAGGGGAAACGGCACTTTTTGGGGAAGTATACGAGAAAGTTTAGGGGAGACCACTCCAGCTGCTTTTTGTTTAAATTTGGAATTTCATATAAGGCAATACTAGTTTTGAGTCACTATGGCAAGTTTAATTAAAACATAAGTTGAAAGCATTATGTGATGTTTAATTCAAATTATTTATCAGTATTAGCTTTTATGGTTAAAATTTAAAAAAAAAGAGTGAAATAAGAGACTTGTGAAGTTAAAAGTTTGGAAGAAGAATGCTACTTTAAAATTTCATTGCTTACAAAAAAAAGTAAAAAAATAATATTGATCTGAAATTGAAAACACATTGGTTAATTTTGGCTAACACGGATCAGTTTAAAATCACTAATTACCCCACCACACACCAAATAAAACTCTTTAAAAAATAAATACTCATGTTGCTTTCTAAAATAATTTTTATGAAATGTTATAATAATGCATAAACACTGTGAAATAATTTTCCGAGTTAGTTCTTTAGAGTTAAATGATTAACAGACTATATACAATTTCATTTAACCCGACTTGTTTCAAATTTGCAAATATAAAATTTTGTAATCAATTTTACACTCACTTCCTGATGTGCTAGAGTTTTAAAATTCCATATACTCATATATTCTCTATGACAATACACTAGTTGAATATTTTCAGAACTTAATTATTACTTAATCTTTAATTTTTATTCTGTAATAATATTTCATTTGATAGTGAATTTGAGGACAAATTGATTTTCAGATTCCATACTATTTATGATAAAAAAATTCTACCTTTTAACACACTAATAAAAGCATGTTTTCAAAACTGTTTCATGATTTTTAAACACTGTTAATAATTATATTTTAACAGTAATAACTTCTTTTTATTAATGTGATATTAATAATTAAATAACCAAGTGTGAAGTAACTTAATACTATAAATACTCAGCTCCAAGTGTTACAGAAAACCGAAAATTTAAAAATTCTTAAATAATTATTGCAAATAAAAGTATCTGAAGAACACTGCAAGCATTTGCAAGAAAGGCAGTTGAAAAAAAATCACAAGCTGACTTAAAGAAATAAGAACATTTTGAACGGGCTAACAAATATTCTTTGTAAAGTGAGATTAGATTAAATAATAAGAAAAAAGACTTTAAATAATTTGAATTCCATATCAAACTTTCGTAATTTTTTTACATTAAAGTGTTCCAACTATACAATGTATTTTCTAGATATGGAAATATTAATTACAGATAGTGAAAATTATTCAAGGAGAAACTTCAGTCAATGTCAACAGAAAGTGTGTCAATTTGCTAAGGAGTTTTATTTTAAACTATAATAATAACAAAAAGATTAAATTTACCAAGTAATATAATATGCATTAAATAACTTTTCAATACTTCCCCACATATAGGATTCCACAGAAACTGACAGATCTTCAAACTGCTTTGAAGATAATTCAATGAACAAGAGATAAAAGAAGCTGTCTACTAGCATCTTCTACTCATGAAATAAAAAACACTATGTTTTTTTTTTTTATGACTCTGGTAATTACAAGTTTTTCAACAATTATAAATTCTACAGTAATTATCGCTCAAAACACTTTTAATCAAAAAGTTCCATCTAAAACCGTTTTTTAAATTCATAACTTCATAGCAATATGACCTAAATTTCCCCACTCATTTTATTCAGTACATAAGCTTAAAGCACAAAAGGAAATATAATAGATAACACAGTTATCAAGTATTTTGTAAAATACTACAACATAAAATCTACAAAGTGATTGTAGAAATATTTCCTTAGGCATCAACCAAAAATAAAGATATATAGCACATCAAATATTTTTTTATCCCCTCAATTAGTTATTTTCTGGAAACTCATATTAAAAATATACTATTTTATAATTTTTTTAAGTTCTTCTATAATATGAAATTACATGTTTCACTGGATTTCAAACATTTATTGTCTACAATTTAACAAAAGCATATATGTCGCATTGGTATAGGTAAAGGCATGGGCAGATCAACTCAGAGAAGAAGGTTACGGGTGAATATTAGGAAAAGTGCCAATTTGTGTCCCAGATAAATTTATGAAACACTTCCAATTAAAAACCCAAGAAATATTTTTTTTCATATAGTAAACTTCGTTTTACATTCAATCCATGACAAAATTTTCAAGTTTTACTTTTAATTTATGACAAGGGAATTTTTTTATTGCTTCAAAATCAGATCGGTAACGTGTCCCAGGTACGAATCGCGATCTTTAAAAAAATCCTGTGCGTTATAAAACATCGCGGCAAAAACAAGTATCGGCGGAAACAATGTATTTTATGTTTGTTTATAAATATTGACTCCCATGTTTTAGAAAATATAAATGTACATCGAAAAAAAACGTAATATATGCTTGTCCCAAGTTTTCGTATCAGATCGGTAACGCCGAATATCGGGATGTTATTTCCTATCAAAACATTTAAATTGGCGCCAACTGATTGCGTGTGATGAAACCCCTTTGTGTAATGTGCAAGTTTCAGTTGAAAGTTCCGACTTCAGTTTCATAGAATTACAGGTAAGATTTTTTCAATCTTTATTTTTCTGTGTCTACCAAATGAAACATCAGGTCGGTAACGCAAATTGAAAAGCAAAATTAATTAATTTTTTTATTTATTTTTGTATGATAAAAACGAATTTATTGTCATGAACATAATAATGCGTTTTTAGGTTTCGAATCTTTAATTAGCGATGTTTAGCTAACAAAATACGGGAAATTCGTCAGATCTGTAACAATCAGATCGGTAACATTGAAATAGAAACCATTTGTTACAGAACTGATGCTTGCGTTACCGATGTTTTCCCACAGTTAGTTTTTCGTGTTATGCGTTTCTAGAGTTAATTTTTGCAGTGTAAGATGAGTTTAAATGCATCTCTGTAACAGAGAAACTTTCCAATGTTTTTAAATTAGTTTAATTTCTTAAAATCTGTTTCAAAAACATTATTTTCTCCCCAAAATATGAGTTTCCAAACAAATTAATGTCAGTTTTTTTTTTCTTGTATCGATCTCTGGATCATCGTTCGTAAAGACTGTTCCAACAATATAACTTTGCTTTTAAATATTCAATTTATTAAATGATTTTGTGCAAGCCCCCCCCCCCTTCCAAATTCTGATTGTCCTGAATTAGTTTCGTTTTTTAAACCTGTTTTGAGAATGATTTTATTTTATTTTGATTTTAAAAATTGACTTATCTGTTTGCATGGAATAGAATTTCTCACCTTTAATTAATGAGTTACTAATTTTATTATTTATGTTTAAAAAATTACACAAGCTGTACAAATATTAAATTCTTCCCTCTTTTTAAACATAAAAGCTAGTGTATTTATTTTTTTTTACTTTCAGTTAATACGTTTTACAAAAGTATGGATAAATTAAAGAAAAGCTCAGGAAATACAGCAAAAAAAAAAAAAACACTTAAAGAAATTGAGAAAAGGCAACAAGATTGTCGTGACGGTGCCAGGAAATGTAGAGAAAACATGTCAGAAGAGAAGAAAGCTCAGAAAAGAGAAAAAGACAGAGTATAAAAAAGAAATGAGGGAGAAGGGTGTAATTAAAAGTATAAGCAACCTTTCCAATAGACAACAATACATTAGACGAAAACAATGGAAGAAAGATTCACGTAATTACAGAAAGCGAGTCTTTGCAGCAAGCTAAAGAAACACGTGTTGGGAGCAGAGGGTCTCCATGGATTCAGTCTGGCAGAAAAGCAGCAAAACACATTTATAGTTCTTTGAGGTATAAATTGCAATCTATGATTGCTAAATCTCTTAAACAAGCTAGGAAAATTGAAAATTTAAGAAAAGAAAATTATCATTTAAAATCCAAAGATAAATCAAAATGTTCATTGTCCCCTGCCACAAAAGTACGCAAACTAATTGGTAGAAAAAAGATGTCACCAGAAATAAGGAAGAATTTACTTCTTAACTTTGCTTTTATGTCAGGTCTAGAAGAAAATAAAAAAGTTTTCAAAAAAGAAAAAAGGTTATTTGCTACACGGGTTTCAAATAAAATTATAAAAAAGTATCAAATGATAGGTCAACTTAAAAATTTAGCTTCCAACAAAAATTACAAAAAAGCATTAGAAACAAAGAAGATGCATTTCAAAAGATCATACAAAGGTCAGAAGAATTTGACTGAAGTAAAAAAATCAGTCCAGAAATTTCTTGAAGATGATTTGCATAGTTGCATGTGCCCTGGCACAAATTGAATAAATTCTACTATATATATTTTTTACTTTGTTTTATAATGCAATTCCAATTCTGTGTTCATGCTATTTACCTTAAAAGATTTTAAGGTAATTCGAATTGTAAATTGAAGTACTCAGATGTATATTCTTCAGATAGCTTTTCTGATACAGATTCAGATTCTAACAATCCTCCGGCTAATGCTATCAAAAATATTTTTCAAAATGATTATGTTGTCATAAAATTAGCAGAAAAGAAAAGTGTGAGGTTTTATGTTGGTGTGATCATTTCTCAGGATGCATTTGATGAGTACACTGTAAAATTTATGAGAAAATGCGGAAAAGACAAATTTACTTTCCCCGAAAATGATGACATTGCAGAAGTTGACTCGTCCAATATTGTCAATGTATTATCTCAGCCATCTTTAAACAAAAGGGAACAATATGTGTTTAATGAAAACTTGGAACATTATAATTTAACTTAAATTTTGTACTTAATTTATGATATAAGAGCTAAATTTGCTAATACAGTAAAAAAAAATATTAAGATTTAAGTGTTTGTTTCATTCCAGTGTTTTTATTCAAGTGTTATTTCCCCTCAATCTATTATAAATAGTTTATAATTGAGATAATTAATTTCATTTTCTAAAAATCTTTTTAAATTGAAATTTTCAGTACGACAATTTTTTATAATATAATTTTAAATATATTAATATTAATTATAATTCATATATAATTATTCCATATATTTATATTATATTACCTATATAAATTATACAGGTAATGTATTATGCACAAGTTAAACATGGAATCTGCAACATTTGTCAGATCTGTAACATTCGCATCAGATCTGTAACAGTCCAGAAAAATAACCCCCTGAAAATGGGGGTAAATGTTCCCCTTGACCTCGCCCCTAATTTTTAAAAAAATCTGTTACTAATGTGTAATTAAAATACACCATTAATTTCATTCACTAAAAATCTTCAAAAATTGAAATTTTCCATATTCAATTTGGCACTTTTCCTAATATTCACCCTTACAAGTTTTAAATTTTGTCACATTTTTAATTAGTCTCATTGGAAAAAATGATAAACTGAACATGTAATTGAATAGAAATTATGACACTGCAGTCAGGTTGTCTGCATGGAGGTTTTTCTTGTACATTATCATGATAATGAGCGAATTTCCCCATGAAGTTTCATGAAATGTGTCCAAGCTTTCCCACACAATATTTGGGACAATGTGCTTAAAAATGCAATTATTCTTGATTGGCAATTGCTCTCACTCCTTGTTGTGATTAAAGGCTTAAATGTTAGTAGAATGAGGCATTTAAGCTCCAAAAAGCTGTCTATAGAATATTTACATCAAAAATAAATAAAAAGCATTTAACAAAAATGATTCCACAGAAAAATATAGAATGAACAATACAAGTTCAGTTTTGACTTACAGTCTGATTTGAAGAAGATGAAGAATTGGAATTTGAAGCAGTAGAGCGAGGCCTTTCTGTAAATATATAAAAAAATAACTGAATTCAAATAAAGTATAATATTAATAATGATATAATTCTAAAACTACAGTCTTTGAGATTATTTGGTCTTTGGTTTACCTTAACATCTAAGTAAATATTTAAAGATGAGTACACATAAAATTAGAAGAATCAGATGTCTAAATAACAAGAGATTATGTATTTGGAAGCACCATTTGAAATGCATTTCTTCATGCAAAAAGTTGTATAGGTAATTGCGGGGGAAAAACAATACTGGAGGTCAAAAAAGTGCTCAATTATCAAATATAGTATGTTTTCGGATTCCAAAACCCTCTGCGCTTTTGCGCATGCGCCAGGTGGATTTATTTTCACCAAAATAGGGGGAAAGTGAGAAATTGAGGGGGGGGATGTTTACATTTCACTTAGCGTGATCTAACTAAGAACTCCGGAAATGCCCCATCTTACTCATTGCCTGTATCCCTTTCCGGTTTAAAATCATTCAAAAGTGGTAGTCTTGGGATATTGAAATGATCTATAAGTTAATGATAATTCATAAATTAACATTACTCTAAAGAATAAATAATTTTGTCAACAGGCAGTTCTTCATACAATATGCTTCAATCAAATTCTGGGAATTATTTATTTATTACAATCAAATATGCAGTGCATCTATCTAAGGATGCATAAGCATGAATTAAAAATAACACTAAAAACTACACAAAAAGAATGTTATTCATTTTTTTACATTATAAAAACTATTTCTTTTAAAGAGTAATCTAATAGATTACGTGAAACATAATTTATAGTATTGAATGCTAAAGGAGTATGAATTAATTATTGGTCAAAGTTCAGAATCCTCTACACAGAAGTTTATAACCAGTATGGCCATCAAAATAATCATGTCAAACGGACTGCCTTAATTTTCATTGTTAAATGATATACCTATACCATCTGCAGAGAACAATAGCAATCTGCTATTTATAGAAAAAAAATATTTTTACTTTTTGAATTTGCATGTAAATGAATAATTCTTATTGGTTTAAAATTTTACTAATTTCTTTTGCATTTATTGATAATCTGAATCAATCAACTGGCCATTTTTTTCAACGTTTCAATGTAATATTTTCAAATTCTGATTGATTCAAAGATGTTTTTATTATCTTTTACAAACAAAAAGAATTTCTAGAATAAATTTTTATATCTTCCTCACTAATTTGTCATATCTAGGATTGAACAATAAAGAAAGATGATTGAAATAGGATTTTTTTCTTATAAAATAAAAAAAAAAATTGAAAGGCAGTGCATATTTGAAGTTTTGCTTGACAGCTTCAAAACAAAGTATGAAGTCATTGTGAGATAAAGATGCAAAACCAGTCAATTAATATAAATTCTTCCTATCAATACTTGAAGTTATTCAACCAAAATCAAATTATTAAACTAACCAGAAATGTGTCATTACTTCTTATCTCCAATTTTTCAAGGGGGGGGGGGGCCAACGTCAATAACAATTTTTTCTTTTTAATTGCACAAAATTCTAAATTTTAATCTCTGCTATTTTTATATGCTGGCAAACAGCAACATCCATTTACTGGAAATTTAAATTATTTTGACAAATCATAACAGCTTATTAAAATCAAAATAATTATGCTATTTATCACAAACTTTACATAAAAAAGCTACAAAATATATTAGAATATACATACGAGAAACACTAGGAGAAGGCGCTGAAGCTACCTGAGCTTGTCGATAATTGGCTGGCAAAGCCATTTTTACCTGAAAAATTAGTAACAAATGAAAAATTAGTAATGTAAATAATCAATTACATACCAAAATGCAGAGAGAATAATTTTTTTACAGATAAAATATACATCATGTTAAATTGTCATGTAACAATTATTAATTAGACAATTTCCCCTTCCAGTTTCAACAGAAAATACTTTTTAGATAAACAGAATTTGATACATTGAATAAATCAACAGGCACAGAAATTCAAGTGATTTATAATACAAAGAAATGACGCTTTTTAAACATTTGTAAAATTCATACTATAGGAAATATTCTTCATCAGTCAGTTAATGTTTTAAAAAATAAAATAGCAGAATAACCTTTCAGTTTATTAAACTTAGTAGGCATTTAAATTTCATTCTTATGATGCAATAAGACATTTAATAGGTCACATTTTTCATAAAATATCTCTGTATTTGGAAACTTTCGTCTTGCCCCCCCCCCTTTTGTGTTATCAGAAGGAACACACTGTGGAATAGCTCAAAGGGGCATACTCCTATTTAAGCCTTTAAGTATTTCCATTAATATATTGAGTTAAATAAATTTCACTTGTCATTTAAGTATCAAGAAAATTAATATGAAATATTATACATATAAGTTTCAGACAGATTAGAGAATCAATATGAAAAATCATAACAAATATGGGATGAATTTAGGTCAATGATTTAGCAAATTTAAAGGTTTTAAAAATTCATGAATAGTGAAAAAAAAATTATATTGAACCATGTCAAGTATTACAAATGAATTCACGCTCTTTGATTGATTTAAATCTGGCTAAATGGTGAAAAGTTCAGGAAAAAGAAAATTATAAAAACATTGACAGAAAACTATAACCTTAAGATGAAAATTAGAGTTAAATCCAAACAAAATTTTAAAACAATGAATAACACTTAGAAACATTGACAGAAAACTATAAACTTAAGGTGAGAATTACAGTTAAATCCAAACAAAGAATAACACTTAATGTATTAATGCTCATTTGTAACCCATAAAAATCAGTCTTGATGAAAATGCGGTTTCATTATGAATTGTTGACAAAATATAGAAGGCAATATCTCCTTTATTAAAATTATATGAATGATTTTTTAAGAAATCGTAGTAGTAATAGCCAAAACCACTTTCCAAGCATTTTTTCAGCACGAATTTGTTACGCTCATTCTAATAGTGAAATTATTATCTAATTAGTCTAACTGAAAGGAATGCTTCAAAATTTTGAGACCTCTTCCTCAAAAATGTCCAATACACCACACAAATCTTGAGTAAGACACAACCAAATCGGCAATAAATCTTGGATAAAAATTCATCGTTCTTTTGTTATGATACCAACATAAAAGATTTATTTTACATAAACAGGAATAAAATGGATCTAATAAAATCATTAATATATTTCACAATTACGCAGCTTTTACTGCAGAGAATCAATGCGACCGTTATTACGAATGTGTAAACGTATCATATTAATAAATTACTCACCGAAGAAACTCAAGAGCAAACACCGCTAATTACTAAAAGTAAAATTTCACCTAAAATCGAAAGCGTATTAAATAGATTCCATTGATTACGACCTACGAAACTGTATTCCAAAACCGCTCTCACAGTAAAAACAAGCCATTTTTAATGTCGGTATGAGTTGAGATGTTTAATCTCTGTCCCACTTGTACCGCCCAGATTGCAGAATAAAGAATAGAGTTCTTTAACTTATTGTTGTTTTATGATTACTCTATTTATGTTAAATTATTATCTAAATATAATAATAAATGATAAAATATTTTAATTTTTTCAAAAAGTTGAATCAAATTATGGACGAGTTTTCTGTTTCGTTTATTTACATTAAAATGCGGTAATTACGTAATCTGATGTGGGTTGATTAGAAACTATTCTGAGACAGGAAAGTTGTTAGTTGGGAGACACTTTTCCCGTCGTTAACGGGCCGGGAAAAGGACGTCTCCCAACCCAACCGGGGGTACCAGAATAGACCCCTAAGTCAATGGAATCTTCAAAGCGGAAGTCCAGGTCTTAATGTAAATAAACAAAACAGAAAACTCGTCCATAATGCAAACACAGTTCTAAAGGGTTATTTGATCGTTCATAACTGTGTGTGTGTGTCCGTGATTTATTTTATCATGAATAATTCATTTTTATCGCAAGCGAATACTCACCCTCTGAAGGTTAAATCAAAATGAGTAAACTTGGAGTTTACGGTGCCCAACTGTTTCTCGCCAATTTTTCTTGGCGTAATTTTCTTTGCCGTCGCCAAATACTGTTTTGGATGTGCTGTGCAGTGCGCTTTTTATTGCTCTATTTTTCTCTGTGGCTCTCTTGAGCATGCGTCATCTGAAAAGGAGAGACGGAGCTCGCAATACCTGCGGCATTTCAAGCGTGTACAGGGCAAATTAACTTCTCCAATAAACTTCTAACCGTGGAGGAACTGTTTGGCTTACTTTCGACCTTGGGCAGAAAAGGGGGACCTTTGGGGAGATCTTTCACGTTCTAAAGATAGCTGATCGTTGCGTTCAAAGGTTATCCGCATAGGGTTGCCGAATTACTAAACACACAGGACAAAATATCGCTTTTCAAAAAATGTAGCCGTTTTTTCTTTAAAAAGAATGTTTAACTGTTGAGAAACTAATATTAAAACTCTTCATGTGCATTCATTTTCTTCAAAACTGAACAAAATTACCTTTTATTACTATGAAAAAGTCCAAGAGCGTATCTGACCGGCACTTAGGGCGCCATCTATCTTCACCGTTACGCACTAAAAGAAATTAACGCAATTTAATGAATATTTTGAGTTTTTTGATTTTTTAAAAAATATGAAGAGCATTTTGAGAATTTTGGAGTTTCACACATTAATTATAGTGATATGTCGGACCTTTTTGACAAAATTCTAGACTTCAACAATACATATTAGCGGTACTGATATGATTTTGGTGAATTCTAAGCTTTAGACGACCACCTTAACTTAAAAAATATCAGCAGCTTCGCTTTCAGCATAGCGGAATACTAGTAGCTTCGCTTATTCATTGAGAAACGAAACACATAGAATAACATACACAGTACTAAACCGATATTCAAATCGAAGAATTCCAAACGAAGTTAAATTTTAATGAGTCGACCAATCAGAAAGAGATGAACAAAACAGTCCAATCGAAACGAGACGCAATATAGCGTGATGCTCAAAACACCAATGAAAAGATTAATTTCCGAGCATGGGGGCGCATGTTACTCGTTAAAAACATCATTGCGCAACCAAAACAAATATTCTCTCATCTCCGTTCTTGGCTGCAAAGAGTTGGCGATCCTAAGAGGAACGAAGTAGGTGGCCATCGTAGGCTCCAGATTATTCCTCTACTAACTATAAAATGGAAATTAATCTATTTTTACAGCAATTTTAATTAACTAGGGGGCTCCGCCCCCTGCTCCCTAAAGCTCGCCAACCCCCAGAAGGATTGCGTTGCAATCCTTCGGGGTTTGCTACGCAAACCCTGCTCGCTTCGCTCGCTACAATGACACTGGGTGTCCTAGCACAGTTGTATATATATATATATATATATAAACACCCCTGCTCGCTCCGCTCACCAACACCCAAGAATCAAGTTGTGATTCTTTCGGGATCACTATGTGATACCAGCTCACTTCGCTCGCTTGCCGTACAGTTATCCGTTTCTGCTAGTATTAGGAAATTATAAGTACTTAATTACTAAAAGTAAATTTAAATCATTTGAAATTGCATTAACTCCTAAAATTAATTTTTCATCAATTTCTACAATTAAAATCTTCTGGTAGCACAGATATATATGTAAATGTTAGAAAGAAATTTGAAAGGTAATATTTATAATTCAAAGATGATTAAAAATCAAAATTATTTTCATCAATCAGAAATCAGTCATTTAAAACTTCTTGGCATACACTTTTGACTATTTCTTCAACAGTTTATTTCAACATAACTTCATTCCACCAAAATTTTAAGTTTAAAACTAATAAGATAGCCTTTTCCAAATCTTCAAAATAAATTTTTAAAAATTGCCTTTTTCACCAAAATTTCAAATATGCCCTCTAACAATGAAATGTAATTCAGAAAAGCTTCCCCACATGTATACATGCTTATTCCAATAATTATTGAGTCAAGAAAGATATAGTGTTTTTCTCAGTGTAGTCATTTGTGTTTTAAATCTCAGAAAATTCTAGTTTTCGTAGAATGATATAACCCATCTCGCAACCTTTTAGGTAAAAAAGGACAGTTTAAAGAAAAAAAGTGGCTTGAGACATGTTCATATTAACTATTCAAAATTAAAACCCATGATAATTATTTGCTTTCAGCCTTTTATAAATGATAAGATAGCTTTTTTTCAAAAATTACCCAAATCCTAGATTTTTTAACAAAAATTTTAAATATGCACTCTTTTTTATGAAATATTATACAGAAAAGCTTCCCCCACTTGTATACATGCTTATTCCAACAATTATTTAGTCAAGAAAGCTTTAGTGTTCTTCTCAGTGTAGTCATTTGTGTTTTAAATCTCAGAAAATTCTAATTTGTCGAAGAATGATGTAACCCGTCTCGCAACCTTTTATCTGAAGAAGGACAGTTTAAAGAAAAAAGTGGCTTGAAACATTTTCATATTAACTATTCAAAATTAAAACCCATAATAATTATTTACCCTTAGCATTTTAAAATTGATTAGTTACCCTTTTTCAAAATTTTGAAACATCTTTCTTTCCTTCAAAATCTTAAACATGCACTTTTTTGAAACGAAATGTTGCCTATGCACATGTAAACACACTCCCCCCAATTATTATTAAGTGAAGGAAGGTATACTATTTTCCTCTGTATAGATGGAACTCGGAACATTTGAGCTGTCGAGAGAT
>BGPR01019102.1:0-29811 GCA_013235015.1 Araneus ventricosus
CCCCACCACTTTCATATTTCCCCCGCTCCGAAACCCGACATTCCATTTTGTGCCACGCGATTTATCCCTTCGTAGACGCATGCAAATATACGATAATTGCAACGCCGGAACCGATTCCTTAGTTTATGCAGGCACTGGGTGACGTTCAATTTAAAAGAGTTAAAAACAAATTTATTTTCTTTCTTTTTTCCACCCTTTCAGCCACCGCCGGCACACACGCCTCCCCTTTTCCTCCGAGCCCATAAATAAATAAGCTGTGCTGGGGCGGCTTATATTTATGCCAGCAGCTTTTACGCCCGTCAAACACTGCCTTGCAACAGTTTCCTGTAACCCCGTGAAGCACGACCTCTGGTATTCTAGGCACGTATTTCACAGTGACGACCCACTGACGTCAGGAGGTCATTCTAGGCCCCCCCTTTCTACCCTTTGCCGTTTGCTTTATTAGGCCGTTAAGGGAAATTTACGAGTAAAATTCCACGAACGCCCTGGAAATTTCTCTGATCGCCTTTCCTTCCTTTATCCGAATGTCGCTGGTGGTTTAACTCGGTGTTTTATTTTATTCAGTGACTCGACTCACTGGAAGGGTTTGTATGGATCGTGTGACATGTATTGCAGTGTATGAATGCTTTGACATCCATAATCATCCGTTACTCCTTTAGACTCTGAGTTTAGATAAAGGATGATGAACTGTAGATTAGCTTTAGTAAGGCAAATATACTGTTTTTTTCAATAGATAGTGATAACTTTGTGTGCTAGGCTTTATCTCCATTATAAAGGAATTTCCTCTTCGATGAAAGTTTTTCTCATTCTTCCTTCACCCCTGAATCACGCTCGGTTGTGAAGAGGGTTTTTTTTTATTTTCCGTAGGTAGAAATCATTGCACATCTGTACGCTGAAAGTCTAATAAAGAACTTGAAACTGTAGGGGGGGAAATGTGCAAAATGCACAGGATTTTGCTGTCTTTTGTATTATTGCTCTTGTATAACTAGCCTTCCATCAGGCAAATGTATGCAGGGAATACTTATATTGTACATCGTATTACATACTTATATCTTTCTTTTATAAATTTAAGCGCAAATTTTATTTACATAATCTTTGTTCAGTATAAAGATAATAAATATAAATTATATAAACAAAGTTGCATTTGCTATTGTAAAACATCACGATATAAATATGTATTACGATGCACGATATAAGTATCTCCTGCATACTCACGGCTGCTGGAGAACACTTTCATGCCGGCACTTTAATTCTTATTTCTCTCCCATGAGCGGCCACTCTAAAAGCGCTTTGCTTTATCGGACGGCGCCGAACTAAAGTGGGAAAGTTGGAATTGTTACGTTTGTATTATGGAATTTATTATATAAGTTATGTTTATTATACTGTGTAGAAATAAAATAAATCCTACTTTTTCAATTCTTATACTTTAAATTTCCATTATTTTTAGTTTACGGGACATCTGAATGCGAAGCACCGGTGGTACGCGCGGGCGGGAACATGTTAAATCACTGAGTCTTAGCTTAGGTCTTTTACTGCCTATATACACAGTTGGAGTGTGAGTTATGCTCTTACAGTTGAGACATTTTGAGGGGGAAGATGTTCCAGACCACCACATTATTCTTGATGTTTAATAAACGCATCTCAAATCACAATCCTAGTGTTCAAACTTGTTGACAAGGTTTAAACTTATTTTAATAATTGAAAAACCATTGAAAATATAATAGCAGTTTTGAAAGAAAAGACCCTTGACAATATTTATAGACTAGATATATCAGTATGCGAGTCTATGAACATCCAGTCGTCATTTCTGATACTTGTAACATCGGAGTGTTTTTTCATTAATCTACTTTTTATATTAGTTTTCTTTCTCATCATGATGATGATTAACATTATCATGTTGGCATTCTTCCTGTGGATAAATGGTAATAATATTGGGTGTTCAGGAAGGTCGCTTACAAGTATTAAAGGCAGACCAGACATATAGGAAGAAAGTAATTTTTGCAATAGAACATTGCAGTAGTCATTTTTGCAGTAGAGCATTGCAGTAGTCATTTTTGCAGAAGGGTCGGAAACGCAAAAGTTATCCGCTGCAGGGTACAGTTTGCTCGTGAAGTCAGTAAAAGAAAAGGTTATAACAGATAGATATACAATACAGAGTTAATGGAATACAAATTTACTACATGATTCACTGATATATGGAGGGCCCAGAGTTAAAATGAATCAAGTCCATGTTATCTCCATTTTGCACTAACACTGCTATGATAATGTAGAAATGTTATATTTTCTGTGAAATAATGAGTCAAGTCCATAATTCAATTTGTATCCACCAGGCAACAAGAACAGATAGAAATCCTTTGTTATTTAAATGCAGCAGATCAACCTTGAAGTCTGTTTTCTCGGAAATGAATTTCATGGACGTGGTCCAATTTAACTCTGAACCCTCCCTACATAATACATGCAATTTTATTTTTTCATACATTATATATATAAAAATTTTATTATATATGCATATAATTTAAATCGAACCCTCCATACATAATACACGCAATTTAATTGTTTCATATACGTATTATATATGAATGGGCTTCGCCGTATATTTATAGTACACCATGTGCAAAGATATTTTATAACTATGCAAATCATGTATTAAATCTGAATATTTTCTTGCTTCTTATACGAATATTTTTTTTCAAAAAAACCCCTATACAACACCGTAATGTCTAGCAGAAAAAAATACCAAGCTTTTTAACGCAATACCCAATATCGTTGCACTTCATATAATCCATCCAAAATCATTGTACGAGTGCCATCTTCAACAATGACCTTTGGCGGTCAAGAGAGTAAAAAAAGTAAGAAAACACAGAAAGCGGAAAAGTTTCCTTGGCTCGTATCGCTGCCGAGAACAGCAACATTACGACGTCGGTCCGACATCAAATTCCGGGCTCTGCGGTTTAAACCAGATTAGACCGACGTGGAGCGGCCATCTTTAACGGGGAGGCACCGAATCAGCAACCGATTCAATCAGATTGCGGATTTGAAGCCCCGATAATTTCGGCTCTCCCCGCTTTCGAACTTTAATTTCAATCCATCGCCAAAGCCTCGTTTTCCGAATACTAAGTGCGGGAGTTAGGAAGGACCGGTCTGTAATTATCGTAATGTAACGGAGGAAAAGGCAGGCAGGGGGGCTTTGGACAAAAGGTTTTCGTATCCAGCGCACGTTGTCCGATGGGCCCGTTCGAAATCGTCGTCGATTGGAACCTTGGAGCTGCTCGGGCTTTGGACGAAATTGGATTTGGTTTATGTAACGATGATGACACACATGGGATCGGGAGTGACACAAACAAGGAGAGATTGTTTGAAAATGTAAGATTGCGTTTGTGAATTCTCTATTTATTTGAAATTCACTCAAACCCTGTTGCGTATGCGATAAATTTGATTCTTTAGTGAGTACTCACCATTTTTTAGTGAGAGCAGATAAAGATATAAATCCGTTGTAGTAGCCGAATAGCTATGTCATCATGCTAGATTATTTACTGTAAATGACGGTAGTTATAATGCCACTTGGTCTATTATATCTTACCAAATTTAGGAGTGAATTACAAGATAAAGGGGAAGAGTAGCATTCATTGTTTATCAAAGCAACTTTGGAACACACTCTAGATAGTATCTGAGATAGATGTCTGACTTATATCCAGTGTATGAGGGCGACTTATCTTCCTAGAAGACTTTCAGGGCAACTTGGCCATATTTGTGGGGGTTTTTGAGGAAAACCGTAGATGCCGGACAAATTACAGTGCGAATTCGGTGCTAAAGCGCTCATCTGCTTCTCAGTACTGAATAGTTCTGGTTAAACCAAAAAACAGAGCTCATAATATTATTTCTCCTGTTCTTGCTCCTTTTCCATACCTTTTTATGGCATGCTATGCCTTAACGCACTAGGCGACTAGTGGGAATTGTAAATGTAACCTTAAATATATTTTTTAAATATTGTGTCTACCGCAGACAAGTATCAAATACCATCCAATCTAGATAGAACAGATTGGTGAAGTCTCGATGCCATAGAAATTTCTTACAGTTAAAGTGTGATGGAACAGGTTAAAACTGTAGCGTATTGGAGCACAGAAATCGGTTGGGACTGAAGATAGTCAACTTATATTCAATGCATTTAAATACTGTTTCTTAAAAAATAACTTTATATCTAATGCTACCCACTGAAGGAGATTTCAAATTTTAACCTATAGGCTTAGGGGACTTAATTCCTGAAAAAGGTCTTTAAATACGGGATCACTTAACTCACGGCGGCCGGCCTACCGGCGGGTGTAAGATACCACAAGGACCGCCGGAGAAAGAGAATCAACCGCAAACTACAGAGGCCCCCCCCAGAGCACCCAGGCCCCTAGACATCATTTATTGAGTTATCTCAAGACAAGTACAAAAACGCCAAACTGAGCGTAAGTCAAGGATACAAAGTAAATAAATTTATACATAAATGAACGAAATATACAATAATGATACAAATTAGCCTGCCTCTGGCAAGAGCAAAGAAACACTTCATACTTGGAGCCGGAAATAAACAAAACAAAAAACAACAAAAATGAACAAACTGAACATTTAAACCACACTAGAACATATTGTTGCAAAAGTCTTTCTGTGGGTGTATGGTGTAAACAGTAAAACACGCAGGATATTGGAGAATGAAGGTTTATTTACAAATATGCAGGAAAAGACGTAGCACAGGTACAGGAAACAATAGCTCTTGCACAGATTACCAATGTAAACAGACAACAATTCACAGGTAATAACAGTTCTGCACTTTGCTATTTAACAACACAAACAGTCAGCAAATAACTAGTAGCGACAATAACTGCACTTTCAATAGCGCTCAGCTCACCAGCTTCCTAGCTCTCACCGCAGAAGAAACTCTAAAGTCGTTCCCAATGGATCAACGCACTGCCCTCTCTGATCCAGGCGCCGTCCTTATATACTCTCTCCGACAGGCAGTGATGTCACAAGGAGTTTTCTCGTATATTCACGCGTATTCCCTTTCGTAATAGAAATATCGAGAAAAGGGTTGCATTTTCTGGAATCATCTATTTGTCGCCAAGGTCGCCAAGCAGCCAAAATGGTCGCCAAGTTCGTCGCCAAGGTCAGGGGTCCCGGAACAGTCGCTGTCGTCACTCCATGCTTAACGTTGTAAAACTCTCTTCCCAACCATAGGACTAACATTGCTGGGTAGCGACTTTCCATGTTCGTAACAATTTATACAAAGCCCAGTGGGTAGGGGGCAGAGGTCCAAAGACCTCGAAAGTCCAAAATATTCAGCAAAGCAACAAGCAAAACTACAGGGCAAGCAAGTAACACCAGCAAATAAAAGGAAAAAAAACATCCAATTTAATTTAAATACGCTCAATTTTTGCAATAAAATTCCATATTTCATATTATAATAAAATAATTCAAAATCACAACAAATCTAAGACCCATAGCTAGAATATTTTAAAAGAAGGACCTCAAGCCAACAGACAGTTATTCATAAATTCCAATTATTCAGTATTAACTCTAGTTTAAATATAGCAATAAAAAACAGAAAAGGTAATTTCAATAATAATCAAGTAAGTTCAATAAATCCAGTAACAAATTCAAATAAAATTCAACACATCTTTCAATAATGTAGAAAACACAATGATAACATTAAAGCAAAAGCAAAAACCATAAAAGTAACATCAAATACAGATTACAAGACATACAAAAGTAAAAATTCAAAAATTATACTTGTGAAATAAAAATCCAATCAGAGGAGAAAAACAAAACACTAAATACCCTGTAGATCATGACAGATCCTCCTGGAAATAAAACGGATATTCCCAAGCCTCAAAAGCGAGGGTTTATTTTTAAGAACGTTGGCGAACCAAATGGGTCTACTTGACAAAGATGGGCGGGTCACATGGAAATCAGCAGTAAAACTATAAGAATAGAATTTTCTACTTAAAACTTTATACTGCAGCTGGTAATATGTTTAATCACTTATTTTCTTTTCAGCCGCAATTTGAAACAAAAGATGAATTGGTTCGTCATTCGGCCCAAATGCTCTTTAACTTCAGACTCATTCTTCTTGAAAATGTCCGATTCAGTTGACTCACTCGTTAAGATTTCTAACGAAAACAAATATTAAAAATTTCATTTATCTAGCTCTTAAATTTTTCCAAAATATTTTGATTTGCAGTTCAAGAACAGTCGAGCAAACGTTTTGTGGAAGTTTCGTTTCCCACCATTTGCCCAAATGTTTATAATTAAGGTAACCAATGAACATTAGTTCCAACAAAAGGAGGGCACAAATAAATTGAAGCTAAAAAACATCATAAATAAAGAAACATTTAATTCATTGCAACTTATAATACAGAATACGCTATAATATGATAAATGCAGAAAAACATTTATAGCATAATTGACCGTGCACTTTTCGAGGAAGGACAGAACTTAAAAAGGAAGACACCTTAATATTGTTGCAAAAGTCTTTCTGTGGGTGTATGGTGTAAACAGTCCAACACGCAGGATAATGGAGAATGACGGTTTATTTACAAATATGCAGGAAAACACGTAGCACAGGTACAGGAAACAATAGTTCTTGCACAGATTATCAATGTAAACAGACAGCAATTCACTGGTAATAACAGTTCAGTACTTTGTTATCTAACAACACAAACAGTAGCGAATAACTAGTAACGACAATAACTGCACTTTCAATAGCGCTCAGCTCACCAGCTTCCTAGCTCGCACTGCGGAAGAAACTCTCAAGTCGTCCCCAATGGATCAACACACCTTCTGATACAGGCGCGATCCTTATATGCTCTCTTCGACAGGCCGTGATGTCACAAGGAGTTTTCCCGTACATTCACGCGTATTCCCTTTCCTAATAGAAATATCGAGAAAAAGGTTGTATTTTCTGGAATCATCTATTTGTCGCCAAGTCGCCAAAATGGTCGCCAAGTTTGTCGCCAAATTCAGGGGTCCAAACGGGTATTCTGTCGGCCATCTCATACTTACCCCTGTAAAACTCTCTTCCCAACCATAAGACTTACATTGCTGGGAAGCGACTTCCCATGCTTGTAATAATATAATACTTTGTTTCGGATTCCATTCGATATTAGGGTAAGGTTGCTTAAGTCGTACCTATTCCATTTTGACTTTTGTTTCCGTCGAATAAGCAACGCTGACGTCAGTGCGATGACTACTAGCATCGGGGTATATTAATTCCATTACTTAGAACGGAGCTTCGATGCGTTACAACGTAACCTGTGTGAAGAAAAATGTGTTTTCGGAAGTTTTCTTTTAACCTTCCAGCGGGCGCGCTAAAAATTTTTACACGAGCGGGCACGTGTCCTACTTTTTACGACACAATAAGTTTCTTCATTTTTACCCTTGCAGTTGTAAGTTACTTCATTATAGTAATAAGAGACACATCAGAAAAACAAATCCTTTCATCCAGAGCGAAAATGATTTTTTACATTATTTACGAAATCTAAAATTATACTGAAATCAGGAAAGCAATGAGATTTAAGGCTATTATTTTCTGAAAAAGGCATTAAGAAATATAAATAAAAAATAGTATAAGACCAACTAAGATTCTACAACAAAGACTTTCTTCTTAGATTCTAATCGTTGTCCTTGCATTCGAAACACTGAACTCTTGCCAGAATGTAGCTTACAAGTTTACTATATATTGTACCTACTGTATTTCATGGATTTTGATGATCGTTTTATTTCTTTCAAACACTAACCACAAGCTCTTTTTCTCAATGCTGGTTACAGTCCAGGTTCCTGCTTTTTCAGGTTGTGATAAATAGTTTAGATTTAAAGACATGGTAATGTCATATGGCGATGATAAGATATTTTGGGCTCGAATAGTGAGGTGTTTTCATAAGACTGAGGTTTCTCAAGAAAATTCTTCGGCTTGGTTGATTATTGGCAGGCTTATTACATATTAAATATTTTTGACAATGTAAAGTGAAATATTAAATCGCTGTAATGCACACTGGATATATAATTATCAAACTGAAACGTAAAGACGTGAAAAAATTTTTTAATTACACGAGCGGGCGCGCGTCGTATTTTTTACGACAGAAGCATAAAATAGTATGAAATCACCTTGAAACTCGGAAAAACCCATTTAATCCTGAAGAGAAGGGTCGCATGAAGGAATAGAAATGACTTTCATACAGTTTTGACTCCGAATGTGAGAACAGGGCATGAAAAATCCCGTTTGTCGTAAAATTTGCGTAGGCGCGCCCGCTGGAAGGTTAATTTTCTTGCATATTTCGTAAGACACAGAGAAATTACATTATTAATAACACGTTATTATTTCTTAGGTTATGATTCTGTACTATTTGAATATGTGTGCTTTTATGCAGTAATGACGATCTGGTGCATTTCCTTCCTTTTATGATGATTACTTAGAATTTTACACTTGCCGTTGTTCAAATCGTAACACAAACGAGGCTTAAATCATACCAGTTACGCTTTAAGGATTACTTGCTCATCTAAAGATACATATCATTTATAGAAAGAGAATATTGTTCGTTTTAAAATATAATGTGAAATAGGCTTTTGCCAATTTTAAGGCAGGGTCCATAAACATTGCAAAACGTACTGATTAGAGACATTATGATAACATTATTAGACATTGATATTTAGAGACATAACATTAACATTCACGCCACTGTATACCCCCGAGCTCGGATCCCAAGGGCTTCCCTGTCTGTTGAATGGGTGTGTAGTATTTAGAGACAAGAAGATATGGACGAGGCGTTATGAAAATTATCCATTAGTAATATAGGCTTCAACGTAAGTATAATATTCCTAAACCGAAATTGCGACGACAATTTCTAGAACTAAATAAACATTATGAATTTGGAAAACCGAAAGAGTTGACCGAGGATTAACTCAAGACCGAATATTTTGTTCAAATAATATTAATACAAGGTGTTTTCGCTTCCAAGGTACGACTTAGGACATAGGTGGTACGACTTAATAACCGGTCTCCTTAGTCGTACGAATATTATTACTTTAAGATTTGTTTATTTCCTTCGACGTTTCACTTGTATTTTGAACTTTATTGGCTTGAATAGCTGCAATATTTATAGAAATTGTGAATAATGCAAAATTTAATCCTTCATTTAGTAAAACCTGCAATTTGTAAACTTTATTCCTTAGTGGGTACGACTTAAGCAACCTTACCCTATATCAGGAAGCCTACACGATCAATCTTTCAAGGGATTTCGTAGTTTTGTAATCGATTTTCGACTGAAAATTCTACATATTTATTTATGGTTGTGTAGCCTTCCATCTAACTTGGTTAATTGAAAGAAATGATCCACTTGAAAACATCATGTGGATTAATATCGATTGAAGTAAAGGGGTTCAAATAAAGATGTTTTATCTACTTTTTACAAAGTATAAAAATTTACAATAAGATATTTTATAATTTACTCAAAATACAACGATTTTGTAATAATTATTAACATATCCGTTCTGTTCATTTATACTCGTACATATTTCATTAAATATAAGCAGAATCAAACACGCGTAATATATAAAGTTCGCATGTTTGTTTCGTATATTTTCAACTGAAAAAGAAGTTATATTTGAAGTAAATCTATACAACTAATATTTATAATCGATTTTAACACGCTCACGCCGGCAGGTACTACCGGTGGCTCGCGCTGATATGTCCCATCAGGCGTCGCGTACCACCGGTGGCTCGCACTGATATGTCCCATCAGGAGTCGCGTACCACCGGTGGCCCGCACTGATATCTCCCATCAGGAGTCGCGTACCACCGGTGGCTCGCACTGATATGTCCCATCAGGCGTCGCGTACCACCAGTGTGTCGCATATGCATGTTTTATCAGGCGGTGGATACCACCAACAATTTAGTTCTTTTAGTAACCAGAGACAATTTCCATATAGTTGAAAATTAAAATAATGGAAATTTAACGTATATTAATTGAAAAAGTAGGGATTATTTTATTTCAACTCAATATTATAAACGTAACTCATATAATGAATTCGATAATATAAACATAACAGTTCATTGTTATAAATATAATTGTTTATTTATTTCTATGCAATTTGTGAAAACATTTCAAACAATGTGCTGGCTGACCCTCACAACGATTGCAAGACGTCGTTACTCTTTCAGTTTTCTTTGTAGCATAATCTCTAACTTTTTTTAATCTACGCATTTATAGAGATCCCTGCAACGTTCATTTGACTTTCTTGTGGACCCTTTATATGAATGAAGAAGATTTTGGATAGAAGAGAATGGCTCCGCCCGATAAAGCGAAGCGCTTTTAGAGTAGCACCCATGGGATAGAAACATGAATTGCAGCGCCCGCGAGAATGTTTTAAATTACATTATTCACTTTTGTAAAATAGTGTATTTTTTTCTAAATATGATTAAATACAGAATATTAAATTTTTTTTGTAACACCCGCAAGGGTACACAGTAGACACCTTCCTCTCTTGCTGTATTCAATTATTAAGCATCTTGTTTGTCATTTAAACAAGGACGTCAGAGAATCATGCCGATACAAAAATTTCTTTCAATTATGGTGGATAATGCTGTTTATTTGTCTACTTTTAGTTATCTGCATAAGTTTTTTTAACTGTTATAGCGATTTAGCGTTCCTTATTCTTATGCGATAAAGCATACAAAAACTTATTTGTTGCGTTATATAGTGTTTCATACAGCATAGCCATCGTCGCTAAATAAGCGACACCACCTATCTCAATTTTATCTCAAAAAGGAAGGGAAACTTAAGTTTTTGAAACCAATAACGAAATATTTCTGAATTTTTTTTAATATCTGGTATGAATAGGAGACTGCATGTTCCTACCAGCTGTGAAAAAAATTCAGAAATATTCGTTATTGGTTGCAAAAAAATTCAGTTTTTTCTTCTTGTTTGAAAAATTGAGATAGGTGTGATTGCTTTTCTAGCGACGTTATGACACTTACATGACAGAAAAATCGTGTTCATTTTAAAAACTGTGTTCTTGTCTTTTATGACTTGACTGTGAATTAAATTATTTCTGTAGCCATTCAACTGATTCCCCCCTGTGTCACAAATGCACAGAATTATCGTATTTTTACACGTTATCTCCCAAGGTCGCAGTAGCCATCCAGTTTTCAATAGAAGAATTATGTACATCTAAACTAAAAACAACAACACATTCCCAGAATGGATGGTCATCTAATTAGATTGTACAGAAAATTAAACAGTTATGTGATTAAAGGTAACCATTTGACGTTTCATTTTGAATTTGCATTTTATGTTGCATTTTCTTTCTCGTTCTATTTTCGCTGAACAATTAAGGGGATACATTACCCCAAAAATGGCCAAAATATAATTTTTTATTTTATTGGCTTATATAGTGCATGTTATATTTCCAATTATTGCATCAAAATTTCAAAATTTGTACCTTTAACATATAGAAGTTTTTTAGTTTTTTTTATTTGCGATGACCAATGATAAACAAGCGCAAATGACAACTTTAAGTGGTTTTTTTCTGCATGTCGGACTTTTCTTTACTTTCATGTTTTCAAAAACTAAGGCTATTTTTCCATTTTCAGATAGAGCTTTCAAATTTTTTGTACTTGTTTATCTTTATACATATGATAAAACTGTGCATGTAATGAGCTTTCAGTTGCTTTTTTTTAGATACAAGATATAAATTGAGGTAGTGTTGAATTCCCTCTGTTTTAAATACATAAAACTGAAAAACATCTATTTTGAAGCGAATGTTAAATGCACCTTAAGCTAAATGCACAGTTTTGTGTAATATATTTCAGTAAATCTGCAAAAATATTCATATTTGAATAGGTAGTAGGAAACTTTAAAATTTGAATTTTTTCTTAAAAGCAATTAAATTTAAACCTAACAAGGAGATCAAAATGATTTTTTCTCTTTAAGATGACTTTATATGATTGTTTAGTTTTAATATTCTGAAAGTTTTTCCAATAATACTTCAAATAAAAAAATGTAGAGCGTAGAAGGTAATATAAGAAAAAAGGAAATGTAGGAAATTGCAGAAGGAAATGTGTCCCCTTAATTTAACTTATAGCACTAAACAAGATCATCGTCTATTTTGCAAAAAGTGATACCTATTCATTTTTAAAATCCCTTTACGAGCATATCATTTGTAGTAACTTCACAAGCGAAGAATAGTCGCGTACTTTATTCTTCCATAGAAAACTAAAGAAAGGATTAGCTTGTCACTTACTAGCTTGTGTGGCAGAAGAATGAGAAAAATTGCACCAGAGAAAAGTTTTTAATAATAGAAAATAAGGAAAAACAGCTGATTATAAACATAGCTGCAAAGATATTTTAAAATAATTTTATTTCTCCTTTTGTTTCCCAGTTTGCAGTCGGTTTTGGCATTTTATATCATTACCATTGCAATAATATTAACAGCAACCAAATGAGTGATTTGAAAAAAATCACCTCTTGCGGAAAAGGTTATCAGTGAAATGAAACAACCATGAAATTCGTTTTCTGTTAGCGCTGAATACATTCTTATATGATTAATTAAAAAATTAAATTTCATTTTGTTTCGGGAATTCAGATCTAACTTCTCACCAAACCTTCCGCCACAACATTTCCCACTCCTATCTGTCCACTCCTGACTGAAGAAGGATCTGATCGAGGTAGAGATAACTTTTCACATAAAATTTTTACTCTTTTCCCCTTCTTATTAAGTTACTGGTCGTATTGCCTACAGGGCGCAATCGACTTCTAAACCAGATGCTTTGCTTTTCCTCTGTGGGGACAGGGAATTGGAGTGGAAAGAAAAAAAGTAGAGGAAGGGGGTGGACAAAAGAAAGAATGATCCAAAAAGAGCATACAGTGATCGGAAAGCAAAAGAATGAAAAATAAAAAAAATGGAGGAAAATTGTGGTGAGTTGCTCGGAGCAATGTCCAACAAGACTTGTTACGTGATCAGCACTTGCCCTCGACAGGTGATATTGCGCCCTCCCGTAGGAAGGGACCTGCTTCACTCCCACCCTGACACCTGCGCCTCCTCCACCCGACTGAGATTGCTTGAGTGCAGGACTGCCACATTCACAAATGTAGCCTCATCTTTTTGGCGACGGAAATGCGTTTCTTGTATTGTAAAATTTATTTCTTACTTCTGAACTTATGACACTGGAAACTGTTAGTATGGGGTGAGATTCTTCTCACCCAAAACTATCAGTTTGTAACATTACGCCAAGACAAATAGGCCTGAATATGACACTAATGTATTTAAATGTATTTGTTATATTCGGATAAAAGTTAGTTTTATATACCAGGAAGCGATATTTTATGTGATGAAACTATAATTGTTAATTGTTTCTACAGTCCAAAGTCTTAGAAAGGCATGCTTTGTCATCCAGCATTGATGAAGTCCCTCATAAGATTCTATATGTTGTCAAATTGAGATTTTACTACTATAGTTTACCATCCAAATGCAGAATCCTCTGACTATTTAGAAGACGCCTAATAAGATAGGTACAGATAATTTTCAACTTTCGCAAATTTTTATTTATATTCAACTTTATAATCGTAAAAGGTAACAAGTTTATCTCGTGGAAATAAAGGGATTCATAACTGGAGGATTAATCCTTTCACACACTATTAGCTATCTTAACTTTATCTGTACTCTTTGCACTGTAGAGTTATATGTGACTAATTAGCTCTCTGGATATGACGAGAATAAGCTTATATCTGCCTTCAAATTGTGCTTTCGATTTCAGTCGTTCTCATCCTATACTTTGTAAAGCAAATTTTGACTTCTTTTTTTGAAAGCATGTTTATCACTATTCTCTTCATTATGTTTTATGTCACATTCTTTGGAGTTTAAGCAAGAAGTTTAATTGAAAGATAGAGCTTCCATTCCGACAAAACTTTACTCTACAGATATTCATATTATTAATATATTCAGCTAAAAATCAAATATTCAGGCGCTTTGCCTGGTATGGCATTTTAGAGAATAAATCTCATCTCGAGTGTTATTGTATCGCGGTTTAAAATTTAATGAGTCTCTCCCAAGTCGTCTCATATAACTTCGTAATGATACAAGAATTTTATTGGCTGCCAAAATATAAAATTGACAAAATACGTAAACACTTCTTCTAAAGTGACAATAACTTATCTTGCAGATAAAAAATCTAGGGGCTTACATCTTAATTTGAGAATGTTTAACTCTGATTAAGGCAACTTCGAAAAGTGATGATTAATGACTTTTCACATTTTAAACTCCCCTCCCCCTCGTACATGAAGCAAATATACAGTATCTGTTTCTGATAGAACATATTATCGCGGAACTTCTAAAATTCATGGTATCCGTTAAAATATAGACGATGAAGATTTTAAAGATTACAGTGTTTTCTCCACGTATACTTCATATGCCAGAAGTGATCTCTCGGGAGTTTTCTCCCCTAGACCCTCTAGTATATAACCACAATATGCCCATTTTGTGATAAACTTCGTGTTAATCTGGAGTAGAAGGATGGTGTTTCAAATTTGGACCTCTTTCTGTTGACCAATTGAAAATTGAAATTGATTCCGTTGTCCAAGATAAAAATTTTATATATATCTAGAATTTTTCTGTGAAAATCGCATTTCACATTTCTAGCTTGTTTCTCCTTTTAAGTTATTGTGTTCACAGAGAAACGGATAGACAAACGGTTATAAATGTGTTCTGTGTTTGGACTCGGTGATGATCCTCAGTTGGTGAATAACAAATTATCCCTCATAATTATATGATTGCGCTTTACTTTACACTACGACACACCCCTAACTCCAGAGATAAAAATCTCCGGTTTGCAGTTTGGATGAGTGTGTTGAACAAAAAAAGAAGAAAATAAAAGTTTACATACAGTGTTTTAAAATCGACGAAAAACATGTGAAAATTATAAAAACGATTAAAAATGTGTATTTACATATGAAAAGAAAGACTCGCAAAGCAAAAACAATTTTAAGACAGGTCCCAAAAGTTCGCTGCATTTATATGCTTGTAGGAGGACTGATTAGGGTCCTAGGAATTTAACCTCTAGAGGGTCTTAGTCCATAATTCAGATGATTGCACTGCTTTCTTCTCGTATACCAGAAAGTGATAACACTAGAATGTTTCCCAAAGATACTGTTTTCGGAAAAATACTAGCATTTTTCCTAACGCCACTGCTTTAGGGAAGCCTACAAGTCGTTGCTTCCCGAGTAGGCGATTATTTGGCATAGTATTGGCGATATTTGAGCAACCCTGTCGGGCCCGATCGTCCACTTGCAGTCCATCCCTTGAGGGATTACTAGATTTAATCACGAGAAGGGACAACGGGTAGAAATTGCCCTCTGGCAAAAATCTACCAAACGAAAGAAGAAGGACAGATAAAAACTGCAGTTTTAAAGAGGCTTACTTATTGTCACTTTTCCTGATAAATGACCAAAAACTTGTTTTCTCCTTCAAATCCTACAATTCCTCCACCCCTCCCGCCCACCTTCAACCCCACTTTGATCAACTTAAAGTAAAAATAATACGATTGTTCGGATTTTCGAGACAAAATGAGTTTCCTATACGAGGGAGGTTTATTCTTTCATTAAGATTTTTGGGGGAAAAAATGGTTTCGGCATAAATAGAAAAGCCTCGAGCGACAGGTGCCCTAAATGAATTGGGATTTTCCTTCTTTGGAAAATTTTTTCTCTCTCTTCCTGAAAAGAAAATGAATTTCTGCAGAGAACTGCAAATTATTTTCCTTGGCCGTAATGAATCATTGAAGAAAGAGAAAAATTGTTTCCCGTTAGAAAGGAAATAGAAAGCTTTTGCTTATTGAACGAACTCTGGTAATGTGCTGTGAGGTATGCCGTTCTAATTGAGCTGATATTTCTTTTTAAAACACCCCGGCAGTAATTTAAAATATTTAAAACTAAATGTTTGCTTAGATGAAATGAAATTTCTTCTGGAGATAGTGACAACTCTTATTGAAAAAGAAGTCATTGTAAAGGTTTAGGGCATGATAACTAGAGCTTCGCTGGAGACTGACACAAAAAGGCATTAACTCCTTAAAATTATGAAAATAGCATGTTGATACGGAGTAAACAATGTTCAGTAACAAATATTGAAGATAATGAAAAAGTCCTGAACATTTATATTTTATAGTTTACTATTTGAAGAAATCTAGCTTAATTGTTCTATAATTTTGAAAAATGGAAAAAAGTTGTTTCTCCGAATCGTTACATTTGTTTTCAACCTCATAGTGTTGGAAAATTCACAGACCATCTATCTGTCTATTTATGATCTTGAAGGTTCTTTCTGAAGTTCAATGCAGACTCCTTTAATTTGTTGCCAAATTGCTGTATTGAAAAGGTTTTAGCAGAAAATGACATATTTCATGCCGAAGAAGTCGGGCATAAAATTATGAAAAGCAGAAGCTATAGCGTTTGAGCAGGGCACAGCATAAAGGCAGACCAAGAATGCAAAAAAGGCATTTTTATTATAAAGTCAATCATCAATCTCAACTCGAGATTTCCTACCTCGCAGGGCATCCGGACACACAGTCCGTCAGAGCAGAATATAGATAATCGATAATACAAGAGCAACACACATATATATACAATACTGCGTGGTAAATAATACAGTCAAAAGAAAGCACCAATCACAGAACTCATCGAACGTCATCAAAATCTGCACGAGTTCTGTGGCGCATTAGAGCACTGAAATTCGAGCCCGATTACAAAGAATCGTTAGACAGTATGCAGCAGGATTGCATCAGGAAAGTTAAGAGATTTATTTCATTTTGTGAAATGCGTCCAACTTATTTACTCCCGATGTTAAGGAATATGTATTATCTTGAAATTATGCAGCTCATTAGAACTTTTTTCCGCTGACAATTTTACAATTTCTTTGCTGTTCTTCAATGAACTAACTTGGAGAATATTTAATTTCACAATGCATGTTGAGAATAAAGATAACCAAACCAATTTCTGATATATTTCAATAGATAAATACAATACAGCATTTTATAGCAAATGTTTTTATAATTTCCAGCCGATTTCCAAGAATTAAAAAAGTTTATTTCCAATATCTTCCATCTATTTGAAATAGTAGCTCATGCAATAATGGAATTGAAAATGGATACACAGTCCGTCAGACAAACTTTTACGTCAATATTTGATAAGCTTCTTTGATTTTAAAGCCACGGCTTTTTCAAATGATGAATACTGTTGTTTTTATGCTGATAATTAGTAGTAATTCTATCTATATAAGTAAACTTCATTGTTTTCAATGCAACTGTGAAATTTGCTCTGACGAAGTTGCATCACTGCATATAAAACTGCAGATAGAAAGTAAAGTGTTGGTATCCGTCATAATGAAATAAATCATTTTGATTAAGGATGATTATTGTGTTCTTTTTGTTTATTTGATTGAGATAAAACCGACCAGTTGTGTTTAAGGATTGTTTTGAATCCAATACTATGAAGCAACATGTCAAAAGATGGTTTAGAATTTGGCACCAGGAAGCAGAACACTGATGAATTCCATATCCAAGTGTATTAAAAATTGTGAAAAAGCAAGTAGGGAACACAATTTATTTTCCCTTTCAGTGGAGCTATGTTTGAAAAACGATTCTGAAACAATAGCCTACAGAATAAAATTTCTAAATATAAAAACACTGTCAGCCTTCAAGTTTATTTTAAATAATTCTTTTACTTTTATATGTTTAAATCATAAGTTGATGTAGAGATCTCTTAAAGGAGTTGCAGTCGACAACCTAAAGCTAAACGTTAAAAGCTAATTTGTTGAATTTTATGATGTTTAAAAATTATTTTTCTGAAATAATATTGGAGAAAGTTATGGCAGAAAACTTTGAAATTTCTCTTGATTTTTAAATGAGAAGAATCCCAATTAAAATATTAGCAAAAATCACTCCAAGGGCCGCATTTCGACATTTCAAAGCATGTTTGGGTCAAATTTGACAGCTCTAGGCACAATAGTCTGCTCTATAGAGCGCAACATATGCACAAACACCCACATATAGACACGCACACAATCGTTTTTATTATTAGTAGAGACGAATGAAAAAAGGCTGATGTAGAAATCATGCGCGCAAAGCGGCGCCGATCACGGAGAAGTGTAGAGCACAGAAAGAGGAGGTTGGAAACATATTCACATTTTTATGCTTGCCAAGCAGGAATTTTCAAGGATTTTTTTTTGTATTTCAGCAAGTTTTGGGGGTTATCCATGCTAGCCAGTCCTAACGGTTTATCTCGTACCGTGAAAGTTACAATAATTAGATTTCGAGACTCGAGTGAATCCTAAATATTGCCACGACTCGTAAATTAAAGTAGGAGAGCTTTTATGTTTGAAGTAAAGTAGAATTTCATTTATTTTAAAATTTAACGGCTGAAAAAGGAATTATCAAATACACTTTCAATGTAACATTTATTTTTAACTGCGCAAGAAATTTATGGTCGAAATTATGGCTTAAAATATTTACATAACTATGCAATATTAAAAAAATTAAAATTTTATGCATAGTGCATATCAGGACGTTCCCTAAAAATGCATGTTTTCTCCCGGCAAAGATTAATTTAAGGATTCTAAGAACAGTGGGAATGTTTACAACATACATAAAAATAAAGTCTTCCCTTACTTACATACTGGAGTGTCTTAAACCTAATGATTTAATTCATTGTGTATAATTTAATCTTTATCCACATCGGTAATCTCACATCAGTCACCAATTATATCCACATTTCATAAGCCTTTTTAACAGAATTAATTCTTATACTTAATTTTCATGATATTCTTTTTTCATTTCCTGTCGAGGCTCATTATATTTTTTCGAAATTCTATGATTGGCACAACAAATTCTACTTTCGATCTTGTACCAAAAGACGGATGTATTATAATACCTATAATTGTTAGATTAAAAATCTATGAACATGCTGTTTATTGGAACGTCAATTACTGAACAAAAGAAATAGAATAACAGAACGAAAGATATTGTATATGTACTTAGCAACTTTTATTTTGTGGTATATATTATTTTATAATAGTATACATATATTTTTCATTGCCAAACAATTTTTGCTCCTTAAATGCGAAAAATACTACACCTATTCTTGTAAGGGCTTTTTGAAACTTTCTAAAAATCAATATGAAGTAGGTTCTCTTCAGTTCAGAATAGAAGTATTGTGTTTTAAATCGTAAATAATAATTACAATTGATTTTAGCCCACCAGTGATCGAGTGGGTTAACTCATGGAATGGAAAAAACATTAATCGTATGTAGAAGATTATATGTTATAGCCTCAAGCTGTGTCCTTAAGAATCATCACTCTAAATTCAACTAGCCGATATGCGTTTTACCAAAGAATTTCTTGGGATGGTAGGTTTGACTGCTGGAGGTTTCCCTTCATACAAAAAACAAAATGCCACCAAATTAGTCGAAAGGCCTCCAGGAAGGCTACCTACCCCTATGTAGGAGTTAATTCAGGCATCTACCTCAAGTGCTGCATAGGTGCTTTCAATTTAACCAACAGAAAATGGTCACTTCTTCTTTATCATGGATACTTGAGTCGTGGTTTTCTATTTATGCAACACCAAGTGAGATTAGAATTGTTACATTCGATTTCAATCAGTAAAATACCTGTTTGCAACAACTCCATGACAATAATTTCATCCATACCTTTTGTTGAATAATGCGAAAAAAAATACAATTGAAACAAACTAGTGCTTAATTAAAAAGTGACGAGACATATCTAATTAGTAAGTGACATTCAGAGACACCAAACTACACAATATCATGGTTCGCAAATCATTTCTTACCCTTAACTTATGAATGGAATGACGTCCTTCGAAATAAAAGCCCCAAGCTGATTTAACGGTGAAATAAAACACCAGTCAACAGGTTTCAGGGCAAAATAAAACAGCATTTGATTGCCCGAGAAAGGCAGGCCCCCGCCACCACAAGGCCGATCCACGCCATCTTCAAGCGAGGAGACACCCAATTAAAAAAGCCTCTAACAAATTTAAAAATTCGACCTGAAACTTTTATATTTATTACTTCATTATTTTCTCACGATGTGTAGTCGCAAGAGAAGAAGATGATTTCACGCATCGCTTGCCCTAACCTCCCCATCCTATTCCGCTTCCCCCTCGACCACCCCTTTTACATCCCTGTATGACTTCGAACTTAAGTTAATTAGTAGATCCGCTAATTAAGAAATGCTTCTTTGTCAAACAGTGCGGAAAAAGTTGACCCTGCTTGGAGTTAATTCGTTTATACCATTCTTGCACGCGTTTAATGAAGGTTATTTTTAGTAAAAATAATTACTTAGTTTTCGGGTAGAATGCGGTTCAGAAAATTCGAACGTTCCCTCCCCTTCAATCCGTGGGGAATACCCCTAGTGCCAGCTATCCGATTATAAGAAATCCATTAATAAAACGTGTCTTTGTTGCAACGCAAGGGGGGTGGAAATGTCGCTTTGTGGTTGTTGTTGGTGGTTTTGTTTTTGCTTGACACAATAAGAGAGTTCGCATCAATATGCTATAGCGTATAATTTTTATTGTCGGAAAGGAACGTATTTTTTTCTGTACATGTGTATTATGTCATTAATTTCACTTAAGGGTTCTCGACTGATTAAAGAATGTGGAAAAAATAAAGGAATCCTGATTGTGTAAATATTCACACAGCCTACTTAGGCTCAAAAAGAGACTAAAAAACCTTTGTTCTGGTAGTTAGAGAAACAAATCGAGGTTGTAGTTGTTTAAATAATCAGGTGTATAAGACACAGTGGAAATGAGATCTTGATACTACGTGTGGAAGTTACATGGGGAAAGAAAAGAAATATTTATAAATATTTATACTTCTCTTTAGATACCCTAACGGAAAATATTATCACTTATCCAATAGATTACCTTCAAATGGAATGGTAAAAATTCAGATTTTGTAATTATTCACACCACTACTTAGGCTAAGAAAAGAGACTGAAAAGTATTTATTCTGTAGCTGCAGAAAGAAATTGAGATTTCAGTTATTTAAATAATTCTCACTTTTGATCGCAGTTTGATTATGAAATGTGCAACTGCGTGTTGCAGTTACATGAGGAAAGAAAAGAAGAAATTTGTAATATTTATGATGCTCTTAAGCACACCTTGACTGAGCATCTTAACAGTGAGCCTTTATATTACTATCAAAAGAAATCATGATTGTGCAGCAGTTTACTCTGCTACTAAGCTCAGAAAAAGAGACGGAAAGATCTTTCTCTTTTAGTTGGAAAAAGAATTCAAGTTTAAAGCTGTTTAACCCATTACCTGGCATTGTCCCTTTTTTGGGACGCTTGTTTTCAAATTATTTTGGCCTAAAGAGTGCAATTTTTGGGTTTGATTGTTGCATCTCAATGTTGAGAATCTACTATAAAGGTGCAAATCCAATAAAAATCGTTTTTTAATTTAAAGAGATAATTAATTCTAATTAAAAGTTAATTAATCGGTTTAATTAAAAAATTCAGAAATAGAGTTTTCTTTCATATTGCATTCATGCTATCATATTAATTTTCTTTTTAAAAAGTGAAATACAAGAGTTTTTAATGGTTAAATACTGAAGTATATTGAATCGCAGTTAAAGGAAAAATATGGTATTTGGGGTTGAGGCTGAAAAAAGAAAAGAAATTAGGTTTAATGAATCTTTATATTGCTATTTAGCACACCTTAACTTCAGATATTAGAATTAATCATTTAAGTTATAATAAAAAGGAATGAAAATAATTGCATACCTGAAATTTAATGATCAATTTTTGGATCATATCTCTCATGAATAAATTAGTTCCAGTAACAAGAGTTATAAAATAATATATTGTCATTGTAGCAGTATTATTTACTCATTTGTTCAGCATTCAGCACTTAATACTTCACACTTTCATTTATAAATATTTCACTTTATTTATAAATATTTCACAATATATTTATTAACAATTTCTTTTAATATTTGAATTTGGAATTTTCACCTATGTTAAAATGTGTAAAAATGGTAAACAAATTTCTAAGTTGTTTGGCAGCTTCTTTTAATGTTTTAAAATACATTGTCCTTACAAGATTCTTTGATAGACTTTGAAAATAGAGATAGATGATTTTTTTTATTTAACACTCACTCCGACCCAGAATATCCGGAAGGGTGTAAGGCCATACTACGGACCGGAGGGGACAAAGAAATCATGGAAAAAATACATACTATACACAAAACGGGGTGGCGAAAAATTACAAAGAAATAATCATAAGCAAATTATAAACAAAAAATTCCCAAGGGCAAATAAAATACAAAAGCCAAGACACACACCACAAAAGAAAAAAAAAGTTTTATGACAAAAGAAAACATACAGAAAAAAATTACATGGAAAAAGAAAAATACAAAGGCAGTGGCCCAACACAGTGAATAAACACAAGCAGCGTTCAATAGTATATACAAGTGATTAAAACATCGAAAATCATTTACATTAAAACACCCTTGAAAAGACCGGCAGAACGGAGTGGGAAACCGAGAAAACATGTGATAACATAAAAATTGGCTTCTCCACAGACGATAACACTATTTGCAGAAGGTTAAAAACCAAATTGCTTAAACGTAAGGCTGCCTCAGCTGGTTGCGCAAGGAGTCACAAAATCTAAAAATTCTTTTCTGTCGAGACAGACATTCCCTGTTTTTTTGCAGATTTTCAAACCAGGCGCCTCGGTGATGAGTTGAAGGTTCTTTTAGTTGATATTCTTTAATTAAAGGGCTGTTAAATGTGTTGTGGCCTGAATCACTGAGTCGTCCACAAGGGCATAATGGAGAATTGAGTTTTTTTTTAAATATATGGAGATAACAGGGAAATGGACCGTGCGACGTCAAGAAGAAGATCAAAAATTTTGCTATAAATTAAAAATTTCTTATCCACACGGGGTACGTAACTCCTAACCCTCCTCCCAGATTCTGAATCATAATTGTCCCAGCGGCACTGCCAGTTTTTGATGAGATCTTTGAAAATTTTGAATTTAATATAAGAATAGGGAGTCGGAATACATAATTCTTCTCCCTCAAGAGTAGCTAATTTTGCATGGCGATCCGCGAGCTCGTTATCTGGGTCGCCGACATGCGCTTTGATCCAGTCCTGCCCCACCAAATCACCGGCCATTTAAATTCGTGAATATTGCAACCAAACTGAGGAACATGAAAAGTTTATAATTACTCATATTGGGTACAATAACGCAGAGAATGGCATATATCTATCAGAAAACTCTTTTGCTGCATTACAGCTTACTGCTTTTTAATCTTTAATTTCTCTCAGCTATATTGAGTAAGATAAGATTAAATTTAATTTTCAAAAATATAAAATCCAAAGCACATAAAATCCTGTCTATAAGCAATTTATTTTATTAAATAAGAATTATTTAAATGAGAAATATGTCATAAGCAGTTTAAGGTAAATGTAAAATGCAGTCGAATCCCGTGACCTCCCAATCACGTGACAAATGTAAGTGCGCATGTCGTCCAAAATCTTACTGCACTTGTCTTAAGCTTTGTTGTGACGTCACGACTGTAAGACGTACAGTTAATTTCAAATTGAATTTTCTTTCCATCATCATCTAATTTATAACTCGAATTTTTTTTCACCCACAGCTGAATTTTTTCACTCGGCAAGGATATAAGATTTTTTCTCAGAAAATATAAATCTCCTGCCTAATAATTGGTCTCACAAAATCTGAGATTTTTGTTAATCTTGTATGTTTATTTTAAAAATATATTATTAATTATCGAATTAATAATATATTTTCTCAGAAGGATGTTAACTAATATTATAATCATATTAAATTTTCATAAGAAAAGAAATAAAGAATAATTTAATTTTCATCTTTTTTCACATAGATTTAATAAGATAAGTATTTCACAGATGGAAATAGAGAAGTTAATTTTATTTACTACTTCAAAATATTGACAATTATTTAACTAACAAAAGAGAAAGTGACGATAAAAATATTCCAGAATCGAATTTAAAAAGAGTTCATTATTTAAGAATAGAAAATTAAATAATTTATTATTCACTGTCGAATATTCTTCATCCTAATACACTTCAAACTCGCCGTATTTACAATTCAAATAATCCCCAGCGCTTCGAATTCATATGTAAATATAAGAAAGTGTAAAATAAATTTACTCTCTTTTTCAATGAAAGCAAATTCATTTTAATCGATAACAACAGGTCAAGACTGATTCGAAAAATAATGCTAAAGTGGTTCTTAAAACAATTTCACAGAATAATCCACAGAATTCCACAAGAAGAGGAATATCTTGGCTTTTCTTGATTTTTTTTATTTTCTTTTTCTTTCAGCCCCGCCAACCCCACTTGCGCTTAAAAGGTTTAAAGTAAAAATAAACCTCATAGTGGATTGGCGGGATAAAATTTAAAATACAAAGATAAAATAAATAAAAAAAGATACTTGAGGTGGCAACACAGACTGGGCCCTCCCCAGAGCCTTTGAATAATACATGAGCCTTAAACTTTTTAATCACATTTATAGCTTTCATTGAAAGGCCCCTATCGTACAAGTGGAATTAACATCTTTACTAAAAGCCTACCGGTTAGGGAAAGCCGAGATCTAAGGGTTGCCAAGGATTGGCGGGAAACACACTTCTTGCGCCAAAAGACAGCAATTCTAGTGTTTTTCGGGTTAATTCATTAACATTAATAAAGAAATTGCTTTAGTTGAGTTAACTGGTTGAAATTTTACACAAAGAGAGGGTCATTTATTCGGATTTTGCATATGAAGTCTTTTAACAAGGTTGTAGTTTTAATTTCATACGAAATATAAAAGCTATTTCGAATCCAAAATGCTAAATGAAAAACATTTCCAAAAATTTATCTGGGAAACTGCATTATGTTGACGTAGATCATAATATATTTAATCATTAAAATATATCATATAAAAGGTTTAATGTTAAGAAAAATTAATTAATTATAGGCAAATTTGGTTAACTGGACATTTTTGTAATTATATAATTTAGACTGGTGTTTAATTATATTGCATTTGCAAATAGTGTTAAGACGAATAGTGTTGCAGTAAAAATTAAAAATAAATATTCATATAATTCTGAATACGATTTTTTTTATATATTTTCCTGCGTATAATGCATTTGGGGGGGTTGAAATACAGATGGTATGTATTTTATTTACAATATTTGAGATTTTTTATACTACAGGGGAGTGAATAATTTACTTTTACTTGATAAATATATTTATTTTTGTATTAATTATTTATTTTTAAGCTACTTTATAAAGTATAGTAACTTTGTGAGCAAAACATGAAATAATGATTTTTAATATAAATTCTCTATTACTTATCTGGCTTATAATGACCTCATACATTGTTAATGAATGAGTCTTCTCTATAGCTAATTTTGATTGTGTATGCAGAAAAATAAGATTGCCATGTCCTGTTGCTAAAGTTTCAAGGACATTTGTTGTTGAATTGTCACCGTTTCGAGTCTCAACTCCACTCAAAATGAATGGGTTTGATGCGCGTTAAGTTTTTCAAATGTCGTTTAAGTTATATTTTCAAAAAACGATATAAGTTTTCAAAATTTCAATTCTTTAAATAAAAAAATGGGTATACCTCTTTTAAATAAAGCGTATGTATGAAATTAAAAAAACATAATTAACATAGATAACGAAATATGGTCTTATGAGTGTTTGTAGTTTCAAAAAAACTTCACTAAAGCAAGAATTTTGAGAGAACCCAATCAAGGCAATGAGAATAAGTCGAGTATTCAACCTATTTACATATGAACTATTTTTAGTGTATGTGCCTACCTTCGGAGCACTTTTTTAAAATAAAAGAAATTTTTATTCAACACTTATGTTTTCAGTTATAATGGTGTATAGAAATATGAATTTAAATGCCATTTTAATGAACAAATTTTTTATTTTCGAAATTTTGGCCATTTTTGGTCAAAATTTAGTAAAAATTGACGTTCAAGGCAAACTTCCTCTAACAAATTTTAATGCATGTATTTCACTTTTTGTTTCAATAATATATTTGTTATACATTTATATGTGTTGTGAAGAAGATTATTTAGAGTACCTCTTAAAGTTACTGAGATATACCAAAGTTTGTATACGCAACAGCTTTTTACAAGAAAAAAATATCACTTTTTCAAATAAAAACAGCTCTAAAATAAATAATTATACACTTTCAAGCATATTTGAGGATAAGAACATACCTAGAGATGTATAGAACACTGTGATTAAATTTTATTTGACTATCTTAAAAACTTTTTAAGAAATGAGATTTTTCGTAATCCAAAAAAATGAAAGTAGCAATTTTCCAGAAAACGCAAATAAAGATTTTAAAGCCGCATAAAAAATTATATACATATTTTAACAACTTAAAATTCACAGTATTTGTAAGTTAAGCCTTCTTTGACTTAATTTTTAAATAATTTTGAATTTCTTTTAGCTTTAAATTTTTTTCTTGATAATTTTGTTTTCGGTTTGACTTGTCTCTTCGATTTCTTAATTCTCTCAATATCAATTTCTATGTAGTTTTTTTTTAATAATTTCTGGTTCAAGTTTTACGCTAACATGGTTAAATACAGTCACAGTTCTATATCGCCTGAATCGAGTAATTAAACTGCTATCTTAGTACCTAATAACAGTGTTTGGAGTGAGCGAAATTTTCTTTCGGTAAAATATCCCGTAACTAGAGAAACAGTTGGCAGATACGCCTAAAACAATAATAAATAAATAAATAAAAGTTAATTCTATATTTAAAAGTTAACTTTTACATTCACATTGTTTATGAGTAAAGAAACAGTTGTTTAGATGCATTATTTACAATTCTATGGCTTATTTTCGGTTTCGAAAATTTCACTTCTGGTTCATAATTTAGGCAATAACTTAGCTTCTAACTACCGAAGAAACTAAGTTAAACCATTTTTTAGAATCCTAAATGTATGAGCTTTAATACAAAATAATAAAAAAAATTTCGAAAATTTTCATAAAACTTCGATTTTAGTGTAGGCACATACCTTAATTTTCAGACTTTCAAAATTTCTTTTCGTATTCCCTAAATCGTAATTAAGATTCAAATAGTTTTTTCATTTAACGCCGTTAAAAATATCCGTTTCCCTAATGGCTTAAGTATTATTTATTAAATTTATAGATACTCAAGTTCTGAATTGTATTTAAAGATAAGCATATTACAAGAATTTTTTGTAACAAAACAATGGAAGTTTTTGAATTAATCTTTGTTCTCTCAGCGTAATTATTTAGTAATTATGGGATCACTTAGTTAATTTTTTTCATTTCCATCTATTGAAAAAATATTTAGACATCCAGAATATGTATAATTTTTTAATAATGATATTTTTTAACGAGAATCATTTTTCTTTTGAATTTGCTTTAAATGAATTTTTCAGATGTTCTTGACATTATGTTTTTATTTTTGAAAAAACAAGCTATTATTTAATTATTTAAAAGTTAAGAGAATTTTTCGTAAAATTTACGTTAAAGATGAAAAAGTATCGATATTGCTTTGTTCATAAAGCTTCTTTTGTTGAGTGAATATTTTTTTACTTCTGTTGAATACCATTTAATCATTTGGAAAGCATTATTTTCGGAAAACAAAAAGCAGTATTCAGAAAGTTAGTTTTTGCGGCGACTGAAAAAGCGCTGTGTCGCCAAAAAATGCACTTCAGTCCCTACCTGCTGGAACACAGTGGAAGAGGTTTTTCAGACTTTTATACCAGAGTCTTCGCTGTCTTTCTTTCCTTTTATCCATTCATTCATTCATTCTGGGACTGGTAATTCAGTCCGGTGTCGACTCTATTCATTTCACGGTCCGTCGCCTGTAGAAGTGAAGTGAAGGGAAGATATTCCAAGATACCGCCTGGGGAGAAGTACTTCAACTTCGACTAAGTCTAAAGCACCCCTCTTCTTCTCCGCAGCCAAACAGAAAAAAGTTCCTCCTGAGCGCTGTTATTGGTCAGTTTGAAGAAAAAAAATAATAAAAGATAAATGTTGCAGCTTATTTGCATTCCCATTGGCTGGTTCTGGAAGAGATGTTGTACTCGCAGATGTGGCCAGAAGCTTTTAATATATCGGCTTTTCAAGGGCTAGTGGCACTTGGACTAAAACGGGAGAGGAGGATTGTAAAAAAGGGTTGAACACATGCATATGCAGAGGTTTTGCATCGTAAGTTTTGTGTGCGTTTGTTTAGACTTAAAAGGAACAGCGGGTCCTATAATATGCAAATAGTTTCTGGTTTCTATGTGGAAAACCGCAATTACTCAGGTTTCTTGAACTGCACCCGCTTTGCGGCAGGAAAATTGTAAATGTACTGCACAGAAAAAAGAGTGCTTTGCTTAGAGAGGTATGAAGATGAAAAAAGAAGAAATAAAAGTACGAAGATCCGATGGTGTGATATTAAATAAATTGTGTTTCCTGCCGGCTCTTTGTTGAAATGAATGATTATAAATGGAACCTTTATAAACCGATTTTAGAAATATTCTCCCTGAATTTGTACTGTTATGTCCACTCTTTCAGTATAAACCAAACGATAAACTGATGGATGCTTATAAAGAAAATCTTAACTGTAAGTGAAGAGAGACATATTAAATTGCACCATGAAATTCCTGGAACATCCAATATTTTAATATAAACCAATCCATCTGGAACAGGATTTTCAGCCGCAGTATTTTCTCCCCAGTTTATTTTTTTAAACTTTCCTGATTTCTAGTGTATACAGAATACACAAAAAATATAAAGAGATCAAATTTTCGGTCAGCGGTGGAAAGCCTAAAATAAACTGCTGTAAGGAGAATGACGGTAAAATAAACGTAGCTTTTAAAGTTTTTATAATTACAGAGAATATCCTAGTTAAATTGAATAAGCAGGTGATCTATTTTTTTACAGTTTTCTTTTTACTTCCGTTGATAAATGTAACTGCTAGTATCCACAAAATGATAAACCTTGTTGAGAATCAGCACCTAAGTGCAAAGCAACATAATAAGAAATAACTAATTGGCTACCATGGCCGAATTGTGGAAAAGATATTCATATAAGTTAAAGTTCAAAGATATTATCAGCTCGAATTTATTATTGATGTCTTAATAAAAAAGTGAAAACATATGGAAATTAAAAACTGTATACTAAATAGTATTAGATGAATTATATAACAAAACAAAATATAACAGAACTGTAAAAGCTCTTATCATAATAAAACTCAACGTATGTATGTATAGATGTTACTGTTCAGACCATGTCCAGGCCTAATCAATTTTGGATGAAACTATGAACTTCCATGTATCCTCCAAGCTAGGACAATCTGCCCCAACCCAGACCTTTAGGCAGTAAGGACATTCTCCAAATTTTACAAAAACAAGTTTTAAATTGCATAATTGACATGGGTAGCTGACAATGTCACTTGGCACTAAGTACTTTACTAGAAGTATTGCCAGCAATCACAGTTCTCTTCAGTAGATAGGTTGCAAAGTCTCAAATATATGCCTAATAGGCTGATTCTCGATCTTCGATCTATTAAAATTTGTTCCATGAACTTCATGACAACTTATGCTACTAGTGGTAAATAATCATTAACCTAACTGTCATATGCTGGGCACCCTTAAAACTTTAATAAACAATACTTTAACTGGCCTGATTTAGTTAGCCATGAACCCACGTGCTGGAAAAATTCTTGATGACAGTGGCTCATTTATATTCAGCACACGTAATCACCAGCAATTCCA
>BGPR01019103.1:0-16716 GCA_013235015.1 Araneus ventricosus
AAGTTTTCAAGCGTATGTCACCTAGTTGCACGTTGTCTTGCGCTGAGATGTGACACGACGTCGTTTCAAAAGATGCCTGCCTGATTCCAAATCAAATGAGAGCGGGGAACGGATGTACATGTGAGCATGAATTAACTTTATTGAGAACTGAGGAATTTTGAAGTGTTGGAAACTTTTTTGAGTGAGCTTTGTCCCTCAAAGTACGCATATAATCTTAATTTTTCAGCTCAAACGCAAATTAACTGTGGCTTTTCACAAGGGTTAGATTAACCAGCGGGAGTGGTCTCCCAAACTTTCTCGTATGTACCTAACACATGTGAAGGTAGTGGGTGTGGCCTCCCCAACTTCTTTCTTATACTGCTCAAAAATTTGTCATTTCCCTCCCCTTGCGTGGATATTAAAAAAAAAATCGAACCTACTGTAATCCAGAATGCAACGAATATCAGAAGGTTTTTTCATTGCAGATTATAGCGATTGTAAAATATTTAGGTGAAGAATCAGACATAAAAGAGATGCCTAGGCACCAAATCCTAGCAATATTCCATCACACCCATCACACTCCAGCAAGCTCCTCTCAATACGAGATAGCGAAAAAAACAAAAAACAGAGATAAAATATATCTATCACAAACCTGTCTCAAGGGACAAAGTGACGTAATCCTCCGCTTGGTACCAGAGATTGCTACCAGTACGCGCATGAAGATTTTGGGTTTTGAAACGAATGTTTAAGAAGTACGCGATTATACAGACCGATGACAGTCAACCGGGTTGACGGATATTTGGCCCAAAAATTCCACACATGGAACGATTTATGACGATAAACTGTGTGCATCGCCCCATCCATCTCGCGTCTGCTTTGAGTTATATGTTCACATGACTTCTGGACATACAGACAGACAGATCTCCTGTAGACGGATTTTGTCCAAAATTGATAGAAACCTACAAATCATGTAAAGAGCACATACCAAATTTCATCACTGTATTCTAATAGTTTTCGGAGTTATCGTGTTCACAGACAGACATAATTCCAAAATTGTGTTTTTCGGACCAGGATACCCAGGGGAGATCGTCAAAATTCGAGTTCGAATTTCATGACGATTACAATATTTTCTCTTTGTATTCTGCATACGAGAAAGGAAAATAAGCTAAAATGCAGTAAAACGAACAAGCTCTCAACGCAGTGGAGAAAAAGGTTGGGAACGGCTTGGAGGCGAAAGGCGGGTAGTAGCGGAAAGGATACGCAAGTGAATCAAGCAACGGCCTCGCCACAGGAGAAAAGACAAATAGGCGATTTGAAACCTTTTTCGGACCAATTGAAACGAAAATAAGCAACAGATCACACCAATGTTTGCTTTCTCAAAACAATTTCATTTTCAGCCTTAGGTTTACGAGTTACAATGTTTGAAGTATGATTAGTGAAGAGTTTCGACAGACAAGTCAACCTTTTCGATGGATTTACCCGTAGCCTGATACAGACCTGTTATTTCGATGATAAAGAAAATTAATTTAATTATCTAGTTATTCAGTTTTTATTATAGTGTTCACTTGAATGTGGAGAGATGGACAGAGACTAAGTTGATGGCTTTTCCATCCAAAATTTGATAGAAATTCACAAATTATGTGTCAAGATCATTATTCACTTCATCTCCGTAGTCAATAGTTTTCGAGTTATCGTGTTCAAGGCATCAATACTGCACATAATTCCAAAATTGTGTTTTTCTTTGACTCAGGAAGTCTGTACCGTGGAGATTCGTCTCGAGTTCAAATGTTTTGACGATTACAATACTTTCTTTTCAGTTTCGTATACGAGAAAGTAAAAGAAGCAGAAATTTTTTTTAAATTTTTATGAAATGCGTTATACTGGCCTATTTACTCTAATTAGATCACAGAGTGCATCAATGATCTTAGAAACTTTAGGCATCTAAGGAAACCTGTACAAAATCTCATACAAGAAATGGTTTAGCAGACCAGCCTGACAATCTTTCCAGACAAAGAATTCATAAAAAATAATAAAATTTTAAAACAGAGCCCTTTCAATAAATCTAACTTTGCTCTCTTCAAAGATGGTGGTGAATTCTTCAACAGCCTAATCCTTGTTGTAATCAAAAGAAAATAGCGTAATAGGAATTGAACAGCCTCAGCAGCCCTGATCTAGTTTTTTTACCCTCTTTGTTTCACCGTGACCCAAGAGTTTCACCTGTGACCCTAGAGCATGTATGACTGCGACTGCGCCAACTCTACTAGTTTTGTGCTTTTTTTGGATTCACCTGGAATTTAGATAAGGTTTATTTAGAATTGAATAGTTTATTATATTTACTAATATTGACCGACGAATTTTTTTAAAATGCGTATGCGAATTATGCTTTTGTTTTGTTTTTGTGAATTGTATGAAAGGTTTTCGGTTGTAGTCAGTAAAAACTGAGTTATATTCTTTTCTTTATTATCCAAATATTAAGTTATTTTACTTTCTCGTATACGAAGTATACAAAGATAAAGTATTGTAATCGTCGTACCCGAACTCGAGATTTCGACGAATTCCACGTTTTAGATCTCCTGAAAACCGAAAACACAATTTGGAATTATGTCTTCGTCGGTGAACACGATAACTCGAAAACTATTAGAGCTACGGGGATGAAATTTGGTATGTATCTTTAAACATAATTTGTAATTTCTATCAAATTTGGACAAAAATCCGTCCACGGGAAGTTCATTGTATGACCGCTGTCATGCTAACATTATAAATTCAAAACTTGAATATTAGATGGATAAAATTTGGTACATAGTTTTATCGTCATGAATATAGGTCCGTATAAAAGTTTGGGACCAAATCCCTCAAAGGGGTTGGACTGTCTGTCGGTCTGTGGCACTGCATCTCCAACGCATCCGCTATTCCACGCGCATGCGTAACAGACGCAATCTTCGTCCGCGATATTTTATTGACTCCTGCTTGAAGCTTTTCTCTTTAATCCGATTCTCCAAGCGCATGCGTACTGGTAGCACCAGCACGCGGGAAGGATTATGGACTTTGTCCTTGAGCCAGCAAGAGTAGAAATCGGTACGCATTTAAATCGGAACGCATATCTTTGAATTTGATTCTTTGCCTAAATATTTTCTGATAGTCATTGAACCCTGGATTGCCTGGGACCTCGAGTCCGAAAAAAACACAATTAGGACTATGTCTGTTCAGAACACACAACTCGAAAACCACAGAGCTACGGGGATGAAATTTGGCATGTGGTCTTTAAACATAATTTGTAGGTTTCTATCAAATTTGACAAAAATCCATCAACGGAAGTTCTTTCTCATCTGCATGTCCGGTAATATGTGAACGTTATAACTCAAAAAAACTTGAAAAGTTAGATGGGTAAAATTTCATACACAGTTCTTATCAAATAATGTGGTCCGTATAAAAAATTTTGGGGCCATATCCGTCAACGGGTTGACTGTCTGTCGGTCTGTATAATCGCATCTTCTATGCACGACATTTATTGATTCCTGCTTGGCGCTTTTTTTCATCCGCTATTCTCCGCATGCGTACTGGTAAAGTACTGTGTGCACGCGGAAGGATTATGACTGTCCTTGAGCCAGCAAGAGTAGAAATCGGTACGCATTTAATCGGAACGCATCCTTTGAATTTGATTCTTTACCCAAATATTTTCTTGATAGTCATTGATCCTGTTTACAATAGGTCTGGAATTATTTTATCCACGCAAGTGACAGCACTTTTTTCGAGAAGTATACAAAAAAGTTTAGGGGGAGACCACTCCCCGCTGGTTTTGATTATTACTTTTATTCGCACGCGAGTTGACACTCCGCCACGATGAAAATACTAATTCTCAAAGTGGAAAAGTGTCAATTAGAATAAAATGAAAATACAATTTTTTAGAATAGTTTCAGGGGAGGGCTCTGCGGACGAACCGCCACTAATCGTTTCATAGCGCCAACTTATCAGCATGAACTAGTGAAACCATTAAAACGGTTTTCAAGTAGTTGCGAGTTCCTTCAGTCTATACCACAAAATAATTCTTTATTTCAGCCGAAACGAATAAAAAACTCAAAGAGAATAGTTTGAATTTGTACTTACAGAAAAACTCAAGGTTGCAAACGTCTTTTCAATTAGCCCGGCAACTCCATAGAAAAAAGGCTCTTTTTCTTTAATTCTATACGACTACCGCTGAAAGGCCCTCATTTAGATCATAATAAAATAAACTGGACAGTCTTCTTGTGAAGGCAGGCCTTGTGGAGCGTGAATGCCAACGGTTTTAATGCAACTCGGAGGAGGGATTGAAGGACCTCGAAAGAAGACGAAATTCTCCTCATCATTTGTGGTTGTTCTCAATCTGACGTTAGTTGAGAACAGACATCTACAGTGCATTTTGCACCCAAGCAGGATGCAAATCTTTTATCGTGTGTTAACCAGCAAAAATTAGATGGTAATAACCGTATAATATGTGACGCTCAAACTGGAGAATGAGAACTGCCCTTTGAGAGAAGCAGATTTGTTAGGATGCGCCCGAAATAAAGTTGTCAAAATCTATTTGTCGTTTAATATTTCGTTAGAATCTTTACAGTTTTGTGTCACTTTAGATGTTACTCAAGACAAATGACCTTTAAAAATTTTATAAAAATATTGCATTTTGCGTTTTTGATTGTTCTTTTGTTTAAGACTTTAAACTGAGTCTGAAACTCGAGGGAGGAATTAGCGCTTCTCTGAAAGAAGATGAAAAGAAATTTTCCTCATCATTTGTGGTTGTTTAATCGATGTTAGCTGAGAACTGACATCTACGCATTTTTTTTGTACTCCAAGGTGATGGCCCCTTTACCGTGTGTTAACCAGAATTAGATAAGTAATAACTGCAATAATATGTGACGCTCAAACTGGAGAATGAGAACTGGGCCTCTTTTGAGAGAAGAGACGGTTATGATGCGCCTTGAGAAATAAAGTTGTCATAACTATTTTTACAAGTTTAATATTTTAAGAAGCAGTTTTATGTCACTTCTTAGATGTTGTCAAGACAAAATGACCTGTAAAAAAATTTATAAAAAATATTACCTGCGTTTTTTGATTTCTTTTGTTTAAGACTTTAAACTTCAGCCCGAAACCGGATTAGGACTGAAGGCGAGCCTCTGAAAGAAGATGAAAGAAATTCTCTCATCATTTTAGAAGAAAACCCCTAATCGATGTTGGTTGAACTGACATCTACAGCATTTTGTAATCACAGATGCAAATTTTTATCGTGTTAACAGCAGAATTAGATGGGTAATAACTCGCAATAATGTGACGCTCAAACTGGAGAATGAGAACTGCCCTTTGAGAGAAGCAGAGATTTGTTAGGATGCGCCTTGAGAAATAAAGTTGTCGTACCTATTTGTCGTTTAATATTTCGTTAGAATCTTTACAGTTTTGTGTCACTTTAGATGTTACTCAAGACAAATGACCTTAAAAAATTTTATAAAAATATTGCATTTTGGTGTTTTTACTGTTCTTTTTTGTTTAAGACTTAACCGAGTCTGAAACTCGGAGGAGGAATTGAAGGCCTTCTCTGAAAAAGAAGATGGAAAAGAAATTCTCTCATCATTTGTGGTTGTTCCCTAATCGATGTTAGTTGAGAACTGACATCTACAGCATTTTTTTGTACTCCAAGGTGATGCAAATTCTTTTATCGTGTGTTAACCAGCAGAATTAGATGGGTAATAACTGCAATAATATGTGACGCTCAAACTGGAGAATGAGAACTGCCCTTTGAGAGAAGCAGAGATTTGTTATGATGCGCCTTGAGAAATAAAGTTGTCATAATTCTATTTGTCGTTTAATATTTCGTTAGAATCTTTGGTTTTGTATCACTTTGATGTTACTCAAGTACCGACCTTAAAAATTTTATAAAATATTGCATTTTTGATATGTTTTTGATTGTTCTTTTGTTTAAGACTTTAAACTGAGTCTGAAACCTGAGGAATTGAAGGCCTCTCTGAAAGAAGATGAAAAAGAAATTCTCTCATCATTTGTGGTTGTTCCCTAATCGATGTTAGTTGAGAACTGACATCTACAGCATTTTTTTGTACTCCAAGGTGATGCAAATTCTTTTATCGTGTGTTAACCAGCAGAATTAGATGGGTAATAACTGCAATAATATGTGACGCTCAAACTGGAGAATGAGAACTGCCCTTTGAGAGAAGCAGAGATTTGTTAGGATGCGCCTTGAGAAATAAAGTTGTCGTACCATTTGTCGTTTAATATTTCGTTAGAATCTTTACAGTTTTATGTCAGTTTAGATGTTACTCAAGACAAATGACCTGTAAAAATTTTATAAAAATATTGCATTTTGCGTTTTTTATTGTTCTTTTGTGTAAGACTTTAAACTGAGTCTGAAACTCGGAGGAGGAATTGAAGGCCTCTCTGAAAGAAGATGAAAAAGAAATTCTCTCATCATTTGTGGTTGTTCCCTAATCGATGTTAGTTGAGAACTGACATCTACAGCATTTTTTTTACAGTGATGCAAATTCTTTTGTCGTGTTAACCATAGAATTAGATGGGTAATAACCGTGACGCTCAACCGGAGAATGAGTAACCAAGCCCTTTGAGAGAAGTAGATTTATTAGGATGCCTTTGGAGAAATAAAGTTGTCATAACTATTTGTCGTTTGGTTACTGTTGAATCTTTACAGTTTCCATATCAAATTTTTTAGATGTTACTCAAGACAAATGACCTGTAAAAATTTTATAAAAATATTGCATTCTGCGTTTTTGATTGTTCTTTTGTTTAAGACTTTAAACTGAGTCTGAAACTCGGAGAGAATTGAAGGCCTCTCTGAAAGAAGACGAAAAAGAAATTCTATCATCATTTGTGGTTGTTCCCTAATTGGTCTATAACAATCGAAGTTAGTTGAGAACTGACATCTACAACAATTTTTTTTACTCCAAGCTGATACAAATTCTTTTATCGTGTGTTAACCAGCAGAATTAGATGGGTAATAACTGCAATAATATGGGACGCTCAAACTGGAGAATGAGAACTGCCCTTTGAGAGAAGCAGAGATTTGTTAGGATGCGCCTTGAGAAATAAAGTTGTCATACCTATTTGTCGTTTAATATTTCGTTAGAATCTTTACAGTTTTATGTCACTTTAGATGTTACTCAAGACAAATGACCTGTAAAAATTTTATAAAAATATTGCATTTGCGTTTTTTTGATTACCTTGTTTAAGACTTTAAACTGAGTCTGAAACTCGGATTAGGAATTGAAGGCCTCTCTGAAAGAAGATGAAAAAGAAATTCTCTCTCATCATTTATTGTTCCCTAATCGGATGTTAGTTGAGAACTGACATCTGCTAGCATTTTTTTTGTACTCCGTTATGATGCAAATTCTTTTATCGTGTGTTAACCAGCAGAATTAGATGGGTAATAACTGCAATAATATGTGACGCTCAAACTGGAGAATGAGAACTGCCCTTTGAGAGAAGCAGAGATGAGTAGATGCGCCTGAGAAATAAAAAAGCAAAATTTGTTTTGTCGTTTACTGGTTTCAGCAATGTAAATGCTTGAAGTCACTTTAGATGTTACTCAAGACAAATGACCTTTAAAAAATTTTATAAAAGTATTGCATTCTCGACTTTTGATGCTTCTTTTGTTTAAGACTCTGAAACTGAGCCTCTAATTGCAACTTAATTATATTGTATGTCGACTTTGTACTTTGCTTCGATGTTTATAAAATCACAACAACTGTGGTGATGTTTAAGGATAAATTAAGAACTAAAATTAAATTGAAGTTGCACTTCTATACCTGTTGCTAAGATTTTACATTGAGAATTTAATTGTTATTGTTTTGTGAAATATTAGATGTTTAATTGATTGTCGTGATCTGATACTTTAAGATTGTTTATAATGTGTAGAGATCCACTGCGAATAATTATTAGTGGATAATTAGGTGTGGTGATAATTAGGTCTGTTGAGCAACAGGTGTAATGTCATTTAAGATACCTATATTACAAAGAGTAAAAAAGGTATAATTAGTAGAAAATTCGAAAGTTTATACTTTAATTTAAAGTTCATAAATTGAACTTCTAATAATATATAAAGAATACCTAAAATCATAAATCTTTGAACACACAACTAAAAAACAGCAAATTTTGAATATTATTATAAAACACGCCCACCGGGATGGCCTGCGGAATAAAACATGGCATGGTTGAGAACATAAATGGGAGGAAGAAGGTTATTCTATCCTCTAGTTCAGTGGTCCTGAACTCCTCGCCGTGACCGGTACCGGCCCAGGATCAAATGGTACCGGCCGCCCAAGGAACATAAAATTATTTCCATTTTATGCTTTCTTATTCAACTTGATTGTCTCCCTTCAAATCTTGGTGATCGATTTCAGCCCAGATGAAACCGTCTCAAGGAAAGCAAACTCAGGTTCTCATTGATTTAGCGTCCTAGTGAGTTAAATGTTAAATCACTTTTATATTCATTTCTTGGTAACTGTGTTTATTTTGAATATGCTTTTAAATATTTGTTTATTAAAACCAATTATTAAAAATTGTTTTTTTTAAAGTTTAAATAATTAAATTAAAATTTTTAAATCGAAACAAATCAAGTAAACAATCAACTCTAAGGGGCCATGGTAAATTATCAAACGTCGACCGGTCCGCGGCAATAAAAAAGTTGGGGAACACTGCTCTAGTTAATGATCTTAGCCAGCATGATTTAAAAACTGGTAAACCAATGTGGGCTTTAGCTACGAATCGCTCGCTACGGTCAGTCTGGCTGTTGGATGTTTTCCTGGTTTTCATCCTAGCAAAACAATACCTGTAGGGGCTACTCTAAAAAATCTCCAGGGAAAGGACCCGCCACCGTACGTTGACAGACAACAGACGGACTCAGACTAAGATGGACCTTAGGTGTTATTTAGATGTTCCAAGGTTACTTTGACCAACAAAGGTTGTTAACTTCCCTTTACAATGAGTTCTTGAATCATGGACCTGGCTAGATATAAAAATCATATATCAAATGGGATTCGACCACACAAAAAACACGCATTTTTACTTTCTCGTATACGAAGTATACAAAGTTTTGTAATCGTCAAAAAATTCGAACTCGAGATTTTGACGAATCTCCACGTTTTAGACCTCCCTGAGTCCGAAAAACACAATTTTGGAATTATGTCTGTCTGTGTGTCTGTGAACTCGATAACTCGAAAACTATTAGAGCTACGGGGATGAAATTTGGTATGTGGTTTTTAAACATAATTTGTAGGTTTCTATCAAATTTTGGACAAAATCCGTCAACGGGAAGTCTGTCTGTCTGTATGACCACGGTCATGAGAACACTACAACTCAAAAACTTGAATAGCTATAAAATTTGGTGCACAGTTTTATCGTCATGAATGTAGGTCTGTATAAAAGTTTGGGCCAAATCCGTCAAAGGGTTGACTGTCTGTCGGTCTGTATAATCGCATACTTGTATCTCATAAGCCCTTTGGCTTAGATAAATAAAACTTGCTATCACGGATGGTAACATTAATTATAGATCTGTGCCCAATTTTCATCTCAATTGGTTAAAAAACAGGTGTTCAAATTGCATATTTGATTCAAAATGCACATTACGACTGTGTGTTGGCGACCGTTTCGCTTATTTCACTCAAGTTAGTATAGATGGCGTTTGACCTTGGCGGTCTATGAATTAAATTGTAGCGAGTCGCTCGCACGCGCTTCGGAAATTATGGCAACCCCCTGAACCTTAACTTCGTTCTGACATTCTCCAGATGGAAGGTATGGTGAAATCTTGCGTGATAACATTCTGTAGTAAGATTTCGTACTCAAAAACGTTAAATAAAGTTGTGGTACCTCAGTGCGCGTAAAAATTGAAAACATACGCATTTTTTTTGCAAAATATTAAGTTTTTGGGAATACATGAATTTGATATGTTTCATTGTAAATCACCATTCATAATTTTTTTCTCAAAATAACCAGGCCTTGGGTAAATACCCCAAGAATATTTACCTACCCACTGGGTGTTTACCCACCCACATTACTGGTCGTATGCGAGAAAGTTTTGGGGAGGCTACTCCCACTGGTTAAGTTTTAAAATGACAGAGATTTGGCATTTACGACGTCAAGAGACTTAGTTAACTTCTAATTACATTAAGTCCGTTCACAACAAGGATTCGTTTGCGAATCGTTAAACAAATTGTTCCTTCAATCGAGTGACGATCATCTTTTTATGAATGAATTTTTTCAGTAACATGCAGCAGGCACTTAAATGTGAATGAAAACAATTGAGATTGCACTTTTCGTGGAAACACAGACTATGCCACGTGGAAGAAACACAAATTTTCCGACGTCGTAATTTTTCAATTAAACGAAGAAAATTATTCTTTGTAGTAAAGAAGATAATAATAAGGATGTTAATTCTGCGAGTAAAAAGTTACTCTCTATTACTTGGGTAATGTATATAATCATTCTGCAGATAGTTCGATAATGGGCAGAAATACTGGCAAAGAACTTCAATTAATAGTTTAACTCACTTTAAGAGGGATGTTTACGATAGAAAAACCCGTGATTATGTCCAGTTTGCTATGAACGGAAAGTTTTGAGATTTACGCACGCAAGCTCAAACGTCATATCGAATGCCGTCGACGCAGGATACTTTTAGAATTAAATCATTTCATTATATTTTTGAGTTCATGATAACTTTTCTTTCATAAAAATTTTCATAATTTCCCCTTCGTGATTGAGGCCAACAAAAGAGAAATTGTGCATTTCTCTTTCGAATTGTGACCACAAAATTTTACATGAATTTCACGTTTTAGACTCTCATAAGTCTGAAACACATTTTGAAATTGTGTCTATCTGTATGAGAACACAATAATTCAAAACGCAAAAGAGTTAGAAAAAGAAATTTGGAAAGTGGTCTTTAGCCAAGATTTTGGCCAGATTTGCGACGAAATCGTCTACAGAAGTCTTTCTATTTGTTCTTTCATGTACATGTAAACCACGACATCTCAAACACACAAATGAGATAAATGAGAAATTGGCCTATGATCTTATTATTAAATTGTTGAAATGTACCAGATTTTGGATCAAATCTGTCTATTGATTGAATTTCTGTCGATCTGCATATTCGCGTCTGTGGAACACGATAACAACAAGCTAAATAAATTATACATCGAAATTGCAGATCTGTGTCTAATTTTGGACTAAATACGTGTCAAAGGGTTTTCTGTCAATGTGTATGCAAAAGCAGTTACACGGGAGCGCGTTATACGAGAGTCCATTGTATATACATTTAACAAGAAGTCTTAATATATTTACGATACCTAAAAATTTGTCTATAGAATAAGAAATAATATTCCATAAGAATTTTGTAGCAATCTTCTATCAAACCCTGCTCGCTCTCTACAATAAGGACATCCTTTAAAAAAACTTTTATTTATGATCTTAATATATTTGCTTCTGATACTTTAGCTTAAATCAGCCAGAATACATTTGTTGGCCTTGAAGAGGCTTTTATGTCGATTTTTGTGCGGCATTTGGGAACGATTCCGGCATTCAAATGAAACTAACAAAAAAAATTTGTAAAAGTGCGGAAAAAAGGTAAATAAGAGTTTCAAGATATATGAAGAGAATCCTAAAAAAATCGCTAAGACTTAAGAACACGGTGCGTTTCATTGCCAAGCTCGCCATAATCGCGCCAATCATTTAAAAGCTCTCTTCAGGATTACCACATTTGGTGAATAATAGCCCAAAAGAAATTCCATTTTGGCGACCGGACCGTATTTTTACGCCTAGCCAACACGGGTACGCTGAGCATGTTGAAACAAATTATTTCTCCTTCTTCCTGAACGCCTTCAAAACTTTCTACAATTGAATCATTTGCACGTTGAATTCGTCTTCTTTCATTGTTCCATATTATTAAACATAGCGGTTGAGAATCATGTTTAACGTATGAAAAGCAGGCTCAAACCAAATCGCAGTAGTATATTTACATATGGAAAGTGAAATCACGTGATCCATCAATTATGTTGCCAAATCCTATAGCTAAATAATGCGTTTCTGGGAGCCATACAAGAGAAATATTTATAAAGTTAATGTGTGTTGCGTCTGTTTTCATTGCGATGTCGCCCATACCTCTGATGATGTCATCGAGTCCCCCCGTTTAGGTGCGCCCCTGAATAGTTTGTTTCACCAAACGCAGCAATCATTCATCATCGTGATGTGTGAATGATCACTGATAAAAAGCAGGACTCCTACCGAATTCATGCCCTATTACGCGTGCTTTTTATCGACCAATCGGTGTTATGTTACTATCAGCGGCTGAACCGCGCAATCGACGGCTGTTCAAAGAATGATCGACGTTGCAGTACTAAAATATATCTCTTTTGGACTTCTTTCGACTATATTAAGCTATCATTTATGTAAAAGAAAAAAATAGAGTAAAGATAGCTAGAATCGGATGTTCGAGTAATTCTTTGAAGTAGAAGAATCGAGATTGATTCCGATTCCTATCTACATCCCACGCAGCGCGTTCCATTCGAGTCAACAAGTTTGTTTTGGATTTTTCTACCACTTCAAAAATTAGGGCAGGGAGGAATTTTTAAATAGATTTTACCTGTATAATCTAGAAAGTTTATTTATTTAAAAGTTTATCTTTTTATATACATAGAGTTGTATTCCTAGAATAAAAAATGACGACAGCCTGTGTGTGTGTGTGTGTGCCTTTTTCAAACATCCGCTGATGTTAAAGGCGCAGGACTACTTTACTCGAGCGACTCTTTTCCGATTTTCAAATTTTGTTTTGTAACTTCTGTTGTTACCCTTTATCTCTAAAATAAGACATTAATGTTTTTAACATATGTAGTTTATTATGTTATGTGTATTATTCGTAACTTTATGTATTGGTTAACTACCATAGAGAAATTTTCTTAAATGTAAGATATAATGTTCGGAAATTTCAAAAGCATGGGCCAATGTTGCAATAAACTTCCCTTGAAAGAATAATGCCTGAGCTTTTTATTATTGCAATTTACTCGTATAATGTAGATATATGCGCTTATCTTTAATTTAGTCTTATATCTTAATGTGTCCTCCCCGGTCCCTTTCAGTTGTTTGATTTTTCAGTTTTATACTCTTTTAAAATCGAAAAATGGGTCGCCAAATCATTAAAAGCCTAATTCATTCAGACAAAATCTTTTCATCAAAACATACAGTACTCTAAAATAGTGGGTTCATTTATTTTAAGTACTGAATTAAGTGTATGGAAAATTAGCTTTTAAGGAAATGTCATTTTAATGTCAAAATTATGCCTCCACAAATTAGCTTTAAGGCAGATAGTCGCTTCCTGTTTTAATCAACTTCCTCGCTTTTAATTAAAAATATTACGTTTGTATGCTTGGAAACTAAACAGCAGTTTTAAGTTTGACCAATCTATAACATCACACATCCACATTCACAGAATTCACCAACCGAATCTAATGAAAGTCTACCAGTACTTCATTCTGACGGCCCGAATTTCATTTAAAAGAGTGCTTTGCGGCCTGAATGAAAACTGAGGCAGGACGAGGCTATATGTTTTTGTTGTTGCCACACCTCAAACTAATACACGAAGAGCTGTATAGGCATAAATATTCTACCAATATAGATAAAAAACGAAATTATAACTGTGGAAGTACTATCTGCATTTTTACCGATTATCATTAAAGTACATTGATAGCAAAAGAGAGAACGGAGAAATATCTCGGAAAAATTGATAAATGCTGAATCCAATCAACTGTTTGCTGCATTGTAAAATGTTTGTAGTGTTACATTTCTCGAAATCGAACATATCATTCGTTTTGTTACTGCTGAAAACTTATTTCTTCACACAGCTGGAATAATTCAGATTGTTATTTTACAACTTTTGTCTTTCTTTTCGTAATTAACTAAAAATAGCAAAGGTAAACCTATAACAGATGGAAATAAAAATAAGCACATTTATTGGTCTTAAAATGCCTTCATATTTGTTTTCTAAGATTTATGAGATGGACCATTTTTATAAACTCTCTATAATTTTTTTGTTGTCAACATCCCTTTTTCTGAGCTAATACAACGATTACAATGCTTTCTCTTTGTTTACTAATAAAATACTATAATAATAAAAATATTTCTTGATTGTAGTAATAGCTGTAGCAATTTTTCATTCTTTTATTTTATTGTTTACTAGCCGCCTTCGGCGATCAGATTGTTCGCCGGGAATATGATTTCAATTGAATCTTGCATTATTTTATATTTATGGTTCTCTTAACAATGTAATTTTAAGCTTCAGATTTATAACCCATGTTCTTTTAGTGGCCTTGCACCTGACCTGTTCATTGTCTACATAAATTTTCCTAATGAAGTCAAATAACTGACAATTCATGTAATCTCTAATTTCATGTTGTCGGCACTATCTTCACTTTCTTATTCCTCTTGTAAAATATGCATTTCATTTCAACATTAAAATGACGAAGCACATTTTATGGCCAGTGGCATGTTAGCAGGATTAAAACATGCTGAAAAAAGAATGAAAACATAGCAGCCATAACCATTGAGCTTACTGGAAGTATTTCTTAATGTAAGCAAAGCAATATCTCGGAGAGCTTGGTTTACAGATTTCACAAAAATTTTAATGAAATAAAAAATATGAAAGCAAAATGTATTAGGATATTATCTCAGATTACAACAATGAGAGAGAAATATGAAATTAAATATTTGTTTAAACTATGAAAACTGTCTCAGTTGCGTTGCAACAATGAAAAGTATTGTTATAAATTATGCCAAAAAATGTTTTTAAAAATTTATTAAAATTTGTGAAAACTTTGTGCGGCAACTTAATTGATATCATCGAATTGGTAATTTTTTGCACTTTCAGATGGTGTAAATATAATTTTTGTTTTGTAATATTTTCGGAAGTTATTAAGGAAAAACGCTAAAAATTCATTTAATTTTTAATTAATTAAAATTTCAAAAAAGGGCTCCGAGGTTCACATTCTCACCCTCCAAAGTATGTTTGTGCCAAATTTCGTAGCTCTAAGTCACACACACATTCTCCTTTATTATTAATAGAGATATATTTTTCGGTTTTCTAGCATGGTATTTTGTTCACGCTGGCATATCACATGTCCTGGGATATAAAATAAACATTGTATGATTGCGTACTTTGTACAGTAGAACCCCGCTAATCCGAACTAATTGGGACCGGTGCCTGTTCGGATTACCCGAAATTCCGATAAAAATGTGAAAGAAAAAGATGTGTGCTAAAAAAATGTAAGTTATAAGTACTCAGTACTACTATGTCTTGAATTATTTTATTCAAAAGCAATAGAAAGAGAATATGTCTCCTCTTTTCATAAGAATAATGGATGTTGTGCTGTATGAAGTGACCTTATCTTACGGCGAATTGCATTAGTTTCTTCAATGTGTACAAAATTATGCAAGGTGAAAAAGTACTTTTTTTTTAAGTATGTATATTTAAATCTTTTCAGGTAATCTTTTCAATTACGTATAATTTTCGAAAATAAAATTGGTGCGGATTAACCGGAATTTCGGATTAGCGGGGTTCTACTGTAGTTATGGATACCTCCAGAGAGACGTAAACTCTTTTTTCCGACAGAAAAAACATTTTCGCGATCCGAATGCTTTCGAGAGATTTTGTCACAAAGCTTTGTCGCGTGCTGAAATTTAAAATAATTGAGAAAATTAATTCATCATAAAAATTGAATTTATATCCAGAATATTTATACAACAAACGTTAATAAATTATTTCTTAATTATTTTTGATTTCAAATACTTAAAAAAAGCACTGTGAAAGGGTTTTTTACCCTGTTTACCGTACGACCTATATTTTAAAATCCCCTAATCTAAAACAATTTTACGTAACTTTATTTAAATAAAAATAATTCAAAGCACGGATTCGTTAAAGACCTGTGCATGTGTTTAGAAAATGGAAGAGTTTTTATTACCGGAAATGTAGGGAAGAATGGAATACTGTAAACATCTAAGCTTACTTTAGATAAACTATTGTCTTGCGTGTAATAAAATAATGATTTAACTAATTTAGATAAATCAGTGTCTTGCGTGTGTACAGCGGCGGGTTTGGGGGGGGGGCTTAATGCACTGGGCATTAAGGGCCAACTGGTGAGAAAGCATGCAGGAACGAGAATATATTGTGGTGTTGAAGTCTTTAGGAACGCTGTGAAGATAAAGAATCAGTGCGTTTTTATCACTATTAGAAGTAAACATGGCCAAGGAGATTGAAAATATATACTGTCACAAAAATCCCGTTCTGTGGGTGTATGGTGTAAAAAGTCCAACACACAGGATAATGGAGAATAAGGGTTTATTCACAAATGTGCTGGAAAACACGTAGCACAGGCAACAGGAAACAATAGATCTTGCACAGATTAGCAACGTAAATAGACAACAATTCACAGGTAATAACAGTTCAGCACTTTCATATTCAGCAACACAAACAGTAATCACTAATAACGACAATAACAGCACTTTCAATAGCGCTCAGCTCACCGGCTTCCTAGCTCGCGCTGCAAACGAAACTCCAAAGTCGTTCCAGTCGGTCAACACACACCTCTCTGATCCAAGAGCGGCCCTTATATACTCTCCCCGACAGGCCGTGACGTCACATGGAGTTTTCTCGTACATTCGAGCTTATTTTCTTTCCTGATAGAGATATCGAGAAAAGTGTCGCATTTT
>BGPR01019103.1:16883-29810 GCA_013235015.1 Araneus ventricosus
TTTAAAATAAGAAGTTTTGAAAATACCATGGTTTGGGTGCCATCCACCATTGTGGGACCGCGATGGCCTGGTGTTTAGCTCTGGACTTCGGCTCGATACACGATTCTACAAAAGACCCGTTGTGTCGGTCTGGTGCTCGTTAAATCTCACGTCGAAACTGAAACTTCCTCCCGCTGTTCTGGCGTGGAAGTTTGGAGAAACAGTGTCGACTGAGTGTCATCTTCGTCACCTGACCACGTTTCATAACTACAAGGCCTGTCCCCAAATAGCCCAAGCATTCCTTCAAAACAGAACGCTAATGTAACTAAACTAACTTATGCCATTTGCCACAGCCACACTACTGCACTGCGAAACACACAGTATTTGTACGGTTAAAGGTAGATATGCCAAGAAGTGAGGAAAAATTGTATTACACCACGACCACCGCTTACCCTTGCTACTAAACAGCAAGTATAAATGCAAATGCAATCCATTTAAGAGCACGCGATAAATATCAAATGCGCCACACTAAATAAATCTTGGAATCCATCTCACATTTTGCAAGATGGAAAAGTCAAAAAATGACGTCAAAATATTAAGCAACCGCAAAGAAATTCCTGCCTTGCAGTAGCCACCGGGGGTGGGGTGGACTGAATGACCCGGCCGCATTATTGCCCGAATTACGAGCAGCACATGCGACGATCTCTCAGACAGATGTATGATCCGTCATCGGCGATGGGCCCAGAAGAGCAAAACAAATATTATAAAATATTGGGTAAGAGAATCTTCTGCGAAATGTTAAATGACATGCGCAGTTTCAAATGTCACGTGTATTGACTTCATTGTTCTTAAAATCGGATTGCACAAGGCTATTGAAGTCTTTCGCTATGATGCTCTCACTTAGCAGGGAAAATGATGAACTGTATGAAATCTAACGGTTTTTGTTTGAACCTACATGTCGTGAAAAGAATTTACAACAAGAGTTCTACGTTTCCATGTGTTACCTTAAGAGAATGTTTAGATTATTCTTACTCGAGACGCAAGATTTGCACTTATCTCTACATTTCAATCCAAGGTCATGCATTGTTGTCTGCAAACGTGGAATGAACAACATCCTAGATTGTGTAGCGATACAAATTACATCGCTGAATTTTTCTTTGTCAACTTTTCATTAGCTGCGGGATTGCTCAAAGCTGACTTTTAAAGTCCATTTGGACATAACTAATATGTATGCGCATAAATTCAAATTTAAAGGTCTAATATTATAAATATACTAACTGATATGCCCGAAGTTCTTCGGGGGAAAGATATTTTAAAGTTTAAGTACTTATAACACTTTTAACTTGATTAAACAGTTTTACGCTGCAGTGTCTTTTGTTGATTTTCTTTCACCCTTTCTCGTGCTGTCTGAGCTCTCGGTCAGCTGTTAAACCCCTCTCTTCTTTTTGTCTCCATACTTTGAACCCCCTAGTACGAGTCTAGCAACCCTTGGGATTCCATTTTCCCCCATCCATCACTGCTACGGCGGCAACAGAAGTTATTTTATGTTATGGCTTTTATTGTCATGTCCTGTGCCCAACCGGAAAAACATCCCATAGTATTCCCCCTTCTTTTCCTTCCTAGGTCCTCTCCCTTCAGCAGGAACGGGACTCTGTAACCTATAATATTGTTATTCATTACACCAAACCAAACCGTTTTTATATATCGGTGGAGGCGTTTTTCACCTCATTTCGCATTATTATTGATTAACGAATATCTTTAGACATATCTTATGAATTTTTGTTTTATTTAACACCTCACGTTCCCCACCAAACACTCAACTATTCTGAACCACGATTAAACTCTGATATCATATCTTAATATTCTTCTTTGCTAATAATTCCTAAAGTTCTACTAGTTTACATGTATACAGTGTTCTTCTTTTGTTCGTTTAGTGGTTTATTCTATTTATGTATATTACTGTTTCATTTCCTATTTATGCTATCTGGTGTTTCATTGTCTCCAACTAAATTGTTCTTGAATCGTTAATATTTCGAAGTTGTCCCATTCCTCATTATTTATTTTATGCTTTATATTTTTGTTCAAAATTTTTATTATTATTTTGTTCTCTTATGTATTATGTTAATATCTCTTATTTGCTTTTGTTTTTTTGCTTTTCAATAACGTTTCACGCATACCTATCCAACCGATAGTGGTGTTAATGTTAATGTAACCTTTAACGACCATACACACTGATTAGGGTAATTAAAACTTGTGAAAATTTAACTAAACATTACATAGTAATCAAACTAACATCATCGAAATGCTGTGCTTGCATCTTAAAAGGTATGTATGCTACGAAAAAAAAGCGAAAGACAAATATTTTGCCTTGAAATTAATGTCCAAAGACAATAATATTTTTATCTTAAGATAAACAATGGCAAAAACATGTGAGTGAAGGATTTGATGAAACAATAAAATTAGATTTTAATTACAGTAATAGAAGGCATTATTACACAAATTGTGTTAAAAATTAATTTTGAAAAATGTATTAAAATCTAAGAAAAAGTTATGAGCCAATTATTTTGATACCATTAAAAAGATAATTGTTTACTCTTTTAGACGGTATAAAAATATTTTTCGTGCAATAATTATTCCAGAAGATATTGGCGAGAAACTGAGAAAAACGCTGCAGTTTGGCATAATTTTTATTTTATTTAATTTCTTAAGAATAAATCAATTTTGAAAGTTGGAAAATAGAACAGTTGACCTAGAAATGGATTTGAGAAGGACATTTGCAAATGCCATGTCGCTACTGTTCTCTGTTTATGAGGAGTTCTTGTGAGAGACAGCCAGACATATATATTTTCTGCTATATATTATCGATTTTTAGATAAAAGTTGGAGAAAGGTTTTAGTCATTTACTTTAATTAAGCATTCTACCACAAGGACTTTAAAATATTCCATTTATCTGCAATTAACTCTACATCAACACCGTGACAAACACATACTCCCAGACAGCATAACGTTATATATATAAGGAAAGAAAAAACCGTTTACTCACTGTGATTGCAATTACCCAAAAGTGCATACTAATGCTAATTTTATAAATGAGAAAAGATTTCAGTATTTGATTTACGGGTAAAAAGGATTTTATTTGGAACTACTGATATATTCAGTGTTGCTCGGGATGAAAATGTTTTCATGACTTTTATTAGTAAAACATGAACTATTTAATATATTTTCAGGAAAACTTCAGTAAAACCTTCCTTATATTGCAGTTTTTGAGAGCAAAATTTGGAGTACTTATAATCTAATAAAGGTTACAGTTATCACATATAAAAATAACTTTTGATGGCTTTGTAGAGTAAATGTCATATGTGAGAAAGTAAAAACAAAAACATATTTAATATTAGAAATCAACGGCATACCAACGCGTACTCAAATAAACGCATTTTTAAAAAAATATATTTATAATATTTTTAATATTAAAATACACAAAATTCTCTTATTATTCGGAACTTCATTTTTAATTAGAATGAGAATATCAATTGCACCAAACGATTTTTAAATCTCGTAGCTTGTCGAAAAATTACAGATTTCCAAACGATTTTTTTAAACCACCGAAAGCTAATTTTTCCTATGGACCAGTTTTTTGCTTTGTTTGTTTACATTTAAGTGCCTGTACTACGTACTTCCGCTGTAATGCTAATTCAATGGAATCTTCAAAGCAGAAGTCCAACATATAAGCAGATAAAGTCATGGTTTTTAATGTAAGTAAACAAACCAGAAAACTCGTCCACAGCGTACAATCTTTTTATGTCTACAAATTATATGCCGAAAGTATTTTTCAACGAAATTTATCTAAATCACAAGAAGTTGAATCTGATTACAGACAAAACATTGAATGATTTTGTTTCAATTTGAAATCAGTCATCTTACACACATATCTCAGATAGTTCAGACAAACTTTTGGGACAAGTCAGCAGTACCAAAACTCCCAAACAACTCAGTTTTTCAAAGGAACATATATCTATTTTTTCCTAAATTTTACTCTTTAAATTTTATTGTGTATTAATTAAAATATTTTTTTTGTTCTGGTTTAAAGAGTTTAAAATTTGATTACCCTTCTTAAAATTTATTCTATTTTTTCTTGATGATTGTTTTTAGGCCGGAAGGTCATATTTGTGTGTGACGGTGTTGGTTGTCCTGAAATGAATGGGTGTAACACGAGCCTTCATTATTCCAAAGACGTAGCGGAAGTAAGATGGAATTGTACACAAATATCGAGATTTTAGACATCATTTAGTAGGGTTGCTATAATTTCCAAGCTTTGATGCGGGACGTTTATGTGCTAAATAATTAAACATAAAAAAGTGGGCTGGTAATCGTTTATTTTCCTCTGATAAAAAATCAATAATAAAGTTTAAGCAATCTAATAAAATGAGCACGTAGAATGATAATAAATAAAAAAAATTAAGGTATAAGCTTTTATTCAAAATGCATTTTAAATGAGAAAATACGTTCACACATTATAATTTCGTCAAAATGAACTCAAAAGCAAAAAATATTTTTCTGATTACAATAAATTGCATGGTTCAAATAAAAGTGTGGATGTCTTTACCTTCTAGGAATACTCCATTTGTTTAAGGAAATATACACAAAATATAAGGTGCTATATAAGGCGCCCACGCTTTTATTCGAACCATGCATTTTATTGTAATCAGAAAAATTATTTTATACTTTTGATGAAATTGTAGTGTGTAAACGTATTTTCTCATTTAAAGTGCATTTTGAATAAAAGCTTATACCTTAAATTTTATTTATTTATTTATTTTATTTTCTACTTTTTAGTGACGGCTGACACGAATACGCACGGCATGTTAGGCATAGTAAACCAAATTCTATTATTGAATTCTCCAATATAAAACACATATTGAAATTGTTATAAACATATCTACAATTACATTTTAAAAATGATTTAATGGCATTAACTTTCTGGAATATAAATCCGGAATATATTACGTGATAACTTACAATTATTATCAACAATGTGATAGGAAAAAAAGAGAATCGATCTACACAATTGTCTCTTTATGCTTTGAGTCCGAAACGTTTGGCGCACACGAAGTAAAAAAAAAAAAACTACTTCTGTGGTTGTTGGGGGATCCTAATAGAAAGTAAACCTAAGACGCGTAGAAACACGAGCTACGTCATTCATCGGTGCAGCCAGGGGTTAAGAAATCGATCTCAAGATTTGAGGACAAGACACTCAAGTTGAATAAAATCTTATGAAAAAGATGCAAGGTCTGTTTAGTTCAATCATATTTTAAAGTTGAGTTTAGTTTCTTAAATACATAATTTTCCCTCTTTCAAATAATTATAAAATTGGAAGCAAGTCATTTTAAAATTATAATAAATCAAAATTTTTTCACTTCTCTCCAATTGTCTCAAAACGGGACAAAAAAGGGACAAATAGAAATACGGTGGCAACCCTATCATTTAGTGTTTAAAGTGCAAACCATCGAGCAATGAAACGTTTCGATATCATGAAATATTAAAAAATAAACATAAATGAAATTTTTTTCATGTTACCGTTAAAATATGAAATCCGTTATTTCACAGAAAACCTAGCTTACCATTCGTTATTTCATAGAATAGCTGAACTGACTCTATCAGAATTAGGTATTCTATGAAATAACTGAATTATACACTCTAACGGTAACATATATATTTTTTATTATTGCGTTTATTCATTAACGTATTGCGAATCTGCCTAGTGAAAATATTAAATTCATTTATTTGTTAGCACATTATGGTGACTACAACAACTCAGGTTTCGAAAATACGGTGGAAATCGGAGAAAAAAATAGAGCGATGAAAAGCACAGATGTAAAATTAATGGAACTGAATTTCTTCAGATAGAAGTTAAGATATCACCGGAAGGCATTAAAACTGAGACACACGCACGCACGTATGTATGCCTGTACACACACGCACGTATGCACACACACGCACACACGTATGTACACACACGTATGTACACGCACATATGCACACGCACGCACGTATACACACACGCGCACGTATACACACACGCGCACGTATGCACACACGCAATGACAATACGTCATAATACGACAGTAGGAAAAGTAATTTTGGACTTTTATGGGTTTTTTTAATCTCAGTCGTAACCATCCGGTTGCACATAACCTTGATAAGACTATTTTTGACCATAGGATTAAGTTATATCCTTGTGTGGAAGTACAGTAGAACCCGGGAATCGAAACTAATTGGTGTTGATCTCTGTTCGGATTCCGGGAAATTCGGTGAAATACTCTTGACTTACCAAATACAGTTGCGTATTGATTCTGGGTGCTCTGTGAAAGCGTACGGAAAAGAGCACTCGACCATTCGCACGGTACACTGGCAAACAAGTTGAGGGTAAAAAGAAGATATCTGAGTTTGTTTCTGCTAATTAAGGTGCTTTATCCGTTCTTAAAAACCAATTCGAATACTACTTAGTGAATAAACATTAGCTTTGTTTCTGATTCGTAATTGTTATTTTTCCTTCATTTTTCAGTAAAAATTTTTCAGAAAATTAAAGAAATGGTGTCAGGAATTTCGGATTACCGGGATTCGGATTTCCGGGGTTCTACTGTATACGTGCAAGTTGCGAGGTGAGCGCTCCCGGCTTTCGTAAAACAAAGATGAACTTAAAAATGTTGATAAAAGTTTCTTGTATGAATTATTTTGTAAAAGAAAAACATCATTTTGAATTTTAATTTATTCTATTTAAATGCATTAAAATACTGCGATGCTTATCAAAACTCTCAAAAATAAAAAAATCTTATTTTCATTAACGCTATGAATGCATTCATTACATCAGAAACAAGGACTTCTGATTGTGTAAGATGATTTCTGAGAAATTCGTATTTACTTACCTGCGCGCGCAATTTTTAGAAAGAAAATGTAAATAAATAAAACTGTCTCTATTAACGTCTTTTACTAAAATAAAATTCCAAAACATTTGTTTGCTTTTCTTCGTATCTTTTATCACAAATCTAGTAACGGTCTTGGCGACGGCATTTGTTTTTTTCGTTAAGGTTGAATACACTGACCTACAAACTCGTCAGTGCATACGTTATGATTTAAAATCAATATTTGTCTTTTGAAAACGCATTCTGTGATACCATCTTTTGCTGAAATGCACGAAAACAGAATGGTGGAATAACGATTTAATGTTAAAAAAATTTTCTCCTTTGAAAAGCTTCTTCATGGTTGTTTGGTAATGAATTATAGCAATCTCCACAGCTGCCAACATTTATGATTACTTGTAGCAATCACAGACAAAGTGCCTATTTGTGATTCTATATTGACTGCCATTTTACAAGTTAATAATTATTTAAATTATATGCAAATATTTACAACTTTTAATATATATATATATATATTATAATATAATAAAATATATTATTATAAAATATATATATTGTAACAAAAATCGCTCAGTAGGTGTATGGTGTAAACAGTCCAACACTAGGAGGTCCAACGCAGGATAACGTAGAATTAAGGTTTATTCACAAATATGCGAGAAAACACGTAGCACAGGTAACAGGAAACAATAGATCTTGCACAGATTAGCGACGTGAACAGATAACAATTCACAGCTAATAACAGTTCAGCACTTTGATATGTAGCAACACAAACAGTCAGCAAATCACTAATAATGACAATAAACAACACTTTCAATAGCGCTCAGCTCACCGGCTTTCTAACTCACTCTGCAGACGAAACTCCAGAGTTGTTCCAGCCGATCAACAACTACTCCTCTGTGATCCAACTGCGGTTCTTTTATAGTCTCCCCGACGGGCCGTGACGTCACATGGAATCATCTCGTACATTCAAGCATATCTCCTCTCCTAATAGAGATATCGAGAAAAGGATCGCATTTTCTGGAATCTTCGATTTGACTCCAAGGTCGCCAAGTTTGTCGCCAAGGTCAGGAATCCAGGCATGGCTGCTGCCAGTCATCCCATACTTACCCTGTAAAACTCACTTCCCAACCATAAGACTAATATTGCTGGGAAGCTACTTTCCATGTTCCTAACAATATATTATTTACACAGGGCTGTCTTAACAAATCTGAGCTCCTTGGGGTAGAGCAATTTGGCGCCCCATCAGAACCATAATTAGGAATTGCAGCGCTTACAGTCGAACGAAACTGGGAATTTGAGTTATAAGCACTCCATTCAAACAGTATTATTATATTTAAAATAAGTACATTGCAAATTTTAATACAACATGTGACATACACATACAACAGTTGACATACACATACAACAGTTGACATACACATATTTATGACATGCACGTACATTTAATACAACCAGTGGCGTCTTGTCAGCTCAGAAACAAGCAGTGATGCAAAAGGTGTATAGACCTAAGTTGTAAGAAATTTTGTGCTGATTATTTTAGTATATAATGATGATATACTAAAAATTGATAGTTTTTGAGTTATAAGCAAAAAAAACTAAGAAAAAAATTTTCATGTTTTTTGGCCATAAGTAAACTCCAACAAAACATTTCTGGTGGCAAACCTCATATTCTTAATAAGCAATCCAAAAAACATAAAGAAGCAAAAAAATTACAACTCCTCCTGAATTTGATTTTAAAGAAAACTACGCAATGACTGGACTACTGAGAAAAAGCGAAAAATAGCCAAATAAGGAAGTCGCGCCAAAACGCAGCTCAAGTTAATGTAATTTCAAGCGCAGAAAGGGTTGCTTTATCTCCCGACTGATAGCTTTCGCGTTGCTCAGTGCGGGGATTTTGGATCCGTAGGAGGGGCAAAACTTAATGCAGCTCTGGTGTGTCTCTCTCTCTTACTTCTTGATAGATTTTTAATCTTCCTTTTACGTTTTTTATCACTTTTTTGCCATTTTCGTTGATCATTGAACTTTCAAAGTGGAAAAGTAAAGCCCAATAAAATTTAAAAAAGAAAATACAAGCTTTTAAAATAATTTAAGCGGGACTGCAGCTCTGCAGCTCTAATGAACGAGCCGCCACTGAATACAACATACTATGGCGTGATTAAGGAATTAAATCTGATGATTACTACATTAGATGTCAGCGGAGAGATGACTGCTTTATTATTGATAATGTAGGTAACTTAAATTACAAGCACAATTTAGGATTTACTTGCACTGTCCCTGTTTCTATATATTTTGAACTGATATACATATGTGTGTTACATTACAAAATCGATGGCTATTTAGTAGCGAACCCTAAACATAATTTAATTTTAACATATTTAAAATTATAATTAAATAACTGATTTGGTTTAAAATTAAAATGAAACCTGTCTGGAAAATTTTTAGGAACCTTGGATAAATGGCGCCCCTGTCCAATTAACCCGTTGGATGAGACGGCCTTGTATTTACATCCAATTCCAGTACCATTTCTACGACACCTCTCACTAACCACCAGAGGCAGTTTCTGTTTTCTACTTTCTCGTATACGAAGTATACAAAGAGAAAGTATTGTAATCGTCCAAAAATTCGAATTCGAGATTTTGACGAATCTCCACGTTTTAGACCTCCTTGAGTGCTAAAAACACAATTTTGGAATTATGTCTGTCTGTGAACACGGTAGCTCGAAAAATATTAGAGCTACGGGGATGAAATTTGGTTTGTGTTCTTTACACATAATTTGTAGGTTTCTATCAAATTGTGGATAAAATCTGTCAACCCGAAGCCTGCCTGTCCGCGTTTATATGAACACTATAAATCAAAAACTTGAGTAGATAGAAAGATACAATTTGGTACACAGTTTTATCATCATGAATGTAGGTCCGTATCAAATTTTGGACCAAATCCGTCTATGGGTTGACTATCTGTCGGTCTGTATAATCGCATACTTGTAAAAATTATATCTCCTAAATCTTTGGCTTAGATAAATAAAAATTGGTATGAAGATTGCTAACAATAATTATAGATCTGAGCCCAAATTTCGTTTCAATCGGTTAAAAAAAGGCGTTCAAATTCAATTTTTTACCTGCGTACTGGAAGCAATCTCTGCGCGTGCGCTGGCTGTTCAGCGATAGCGAACGAGGTTATTTTCTCCTGTTTTCTCCTTGCTCGCGCACGCCCTCGCATTAGCGGAGCTTGCTAGAGTGTGATAGAAAATAAATATTGCTAAGTTTTAATACATACGCATTTCTTTGAATTTGATTCTTCACCTAAATATTTTACAATCGCTATAATCTACAATGAAAAACCTCCTGATAGTCATTGCATTCTGGGTTACAGTAGGTTCGATTTTTTTATCCACGCAGTGAGAGGGGAAATGACAAATTTTTGAGAAGTATACGAGAAAGTTTAGGGGAGGCCACTCCCGCTGGTTCCTCAAATATAGTCTACTGTAATTTTTCCGCGCGTTCTCGGCGTATCGAGGAAATAAAGTTGCAAAAACCAAAAAAGTATATGGCTTTAGTGTGATGACGTTACTGAATATTTTCAAATTCGATTAGTGTAAAAAAAGAAATTTATTCAAAATTGTTATGCTGTGGGTTATCTAAGATTCTCTTAACTCTGTTCTTGTGAGTGCATATCGAGTTCTAAATAACTGTAAGACATGCAGAAAACAGAAAATATAAAAAAGTCCATTTTTTAAAACCCAATTCTTAATTAAAATTAATTAATTAAATAAAATGCTTAATTCAAACTAATTTATTAAACAATTATCCTCAAATAAAAAATGTAGAAAGTAAGTAATTTTATTAATCGTGCGTTAACAAAATTAAACGAAGACAAAAATGGTATGAGATGTTTTTGTGCATATATGTATCACTGGGGGATCGAAAAGTATAGGAAAATTTTTTAGGGGGAAATTACTTTTGGCGCGTGGTGGGAAAGTTGTGTCTTAAGGATATTAGTTTATATAATTTTTTTATTGAAATCCATTTATATCTTCCGGTGCCCCAAGCGCACCAAAAATAGTTAAAGATTGAAATTTTTATGAAAATTTACAATTATTTTTTTCGAAATTACTTTTGGCGCGGGGTGGAAAAGTTGTGTCTTAGGTATATCAATTTACATATATTTTTTTATTGAAATCCATTCATATCTTCCAGTGCCCCAAAAATAGTTAAAAATGATATTTTTTGGAAATTTATAAAATAATATTTTCAAAATTCCCTTTAGCGCCGGGTAAAAAGGTTTTGCTTGGGATATATTAGTTTACGTTTTTTTTTTATTATTATTCAAATTCATTCATATCTTCTGGTGGCCCAAGCGCCCCAAAAATAATTAAAAATTGACATTTTTACGACTTTGACTCATTCAAAAAACAAGGGAGGGAGGAATAAAAGAACGCTTTGCCCAAGTTTCCCCTGTAACGATGTGTTTTTGTTTAGGAAAACTCGAGATTGTGGCGTAGTTTATCTTTGTCTTCGAAATAAAGTAAAATTGTGTTATATTGTAAAAAGAAGAAAAGGTAGTAGTGGCTCCCTGAATAATATTATATAAACAAAAATAATTTTATTCGTTTAATAATAAAAAATAAATAATTATCATTCTCTCCTATACGTTTTCCCCTGTAAAATCGTTTCTTTAACGCATTTTTTAATTTTTAATTCAAAATGTGCATAAAAATCGTTTTTTGCAAATATTTAAGTGTCTTGGGGCACTGGAAGAAATTAAACAAAGATGAGAAAATTTTGCATGTATTCTAGTACACATAAAAGACAACTTTTGCACCCTACGCCGATTATTCTATCCACACTTCGAATTTTCGATCCACCCTACTGCACAGTGTAGTGGTAATGTTCCATAGCTCTTAATAAATATTCCAATTCGCCAATTATAAATAATACAGCTTAAAACAAACCAAAACCAGCGGGAGTGGTCTCCCCTAAACTTTCTCGTATACTTCTCGAAAAAGGTGCTGTTTCCCCTCCCCCCCCGCGTGGATGTAAAAAATTCGAACCTATTGTAACCCAGGATCCAATGACTATCAGAAAATATTTAGGTAAAAAATCAAATTCGAAGAGATGCGTTCCGATTAAATGAATACCGATTTCTACTTTTTCTTGGCTCAAGGACAATCCTTCAGCGTGCACAGATTGCTACCAAGTACGCATGCGCATGGAGAATCGGATGAAAAATGTTGGCATGTCGTGAGTGTAAATTGCAGAGTAACGCAGATACCAGGCAGTTTAAAATACAAAAGAGCTTTAATCCAGTTTACTTAAAAAATAAAGACATGCTGCTGTCTTGCAGCTTACACACTCACTGACAGCCATCCATTCGACTGACTGCTTGACTGCATATTTAAAAACACTAATGAACAATATATATAGATTGTAACAACCAATCAACTTAGACTAGTGCCGTAACTTCGGCTACGTCACGAAATAAACCAATGAGATGCGTTTCATTCAGTGACTGAACAAGTTCATTTGAATTCCAACATTCGGCCCCATCAGTCACTGAATCCTTTTGAAATATAACCTTTATTACTGAAAGAAATTTTTCTTTTACAAGAGGTTTTGTTAAGAAATCGGCCAAAGTTTTCTTAGAATTTATATAATTTAGTTCAAATTCTTTATCATATAATAATTTTCGAACACATTTATACTTTATGTCAATATGTTTAGTTTTACTATTCTCAATATTATTTTTCGAAAAATGGATAGCTGATTGGCTGTCATAGTACAATTCCGGTATTCTGAAATCAATTACATTAAGTTCTTTTAAAATTTTAGAATACCAAATAATACATTTTACACTTTCTGTTAGTGCTATAAATTCAGCTTCCATTGAGCTTAAAGCAATACATTTTTGCTTCTGAGACTTCCAAGTTATTGGTACATTTCCAAATAACATAATATATCCACTGGTAGAATGTCTATCATTTAACTTGCATCCCCAGCTAGAATCTGAATACATAGTTAACCTAGTATTATGA
>BGPR01019104.1:0-28939 GCA_013235015.1 Araneus ventricosus
TTGATGTTTTATAAGCTCATAAACTTGTTCAATTTATTGAAAAACTGCTCCTATTAATATAATATAAGTTTACGTGTTCTTTTTTTATATTCATAAACTTTGTCTGGTTTATTAAAAATCGTTTTAATAACATAATATGTTTGTTTTAAGCCTACAACCGTCTGTTCTATTAAAAATCGTTCTTATTAAGTCATAATATAAGCTTCATGTGTTTTATAAGCTCATAACCTTTGTTCCAGTTTTATTAAAAACAAGTTTCCTATTAACATAATATAAAGTATAAGTTTTTTTTATAAGCTCATAAACTTTGTCTAATTTATTAAAATCGCTTCCTATTGTAACATAATATACATAAGTTTCATTGCTTTATAAGTCATAAACTTTGGTTCAATTTATTAAAAATCGCTCCTTATTAATATAATATGTTTACGTGTTTTTATAATGCTAAACTTTGTCTAGTTTTATTAAAACTGCTTCCTATTAACATAATATAAGTATAGTTTACGCTTTTTATAAGTTCATAAACTTGTCTAATTCCATTAAAACTGCTCGTCAATATAATATAAGCATAAGTTTACGTTTTTTATGTCTACAACCTTTGTTCAATTTATTAAAATCCTGCTCATTAATATAATAATATAAGTTTCATGTGTTTTTTTTATATATAAACTTGTTCAGTTTATTAGTAAATCACTTATTAAATATATTTATAAGTATAAGCTTACGTTTTTTTGTTGCTCATAAATCCCTTGTCTAATCTCTATTAAAAAATCGTTTCCTAATAATAATATATAGTTTGCCGTTTTATAAGCTCATAAACTGGTTCAATTTATTAAAAAATCGCTCTTTAATAATTATATTATAAGTTTACGCTGTGTTTTTTTATAAGTTTCATATAAACTTGTCTTCTATTAAAAATCGTTTCTATTAATATAATATATGCATAAGTTTCATTGTTTTTTTATAAGTCATAAACTTTGTTAACTATTAAAATCGTTTCACATAATATAAGTATGTTACGTTTTTTTCCTTGCAACTTTGTTCCAATTCCATTAAAAAATCATCCTATTAATATAATATGTTTACGTTTTTTATAAGCTCCAGTAAACTTGTTCAATCTTATTAAAATCGCTCTATTACGACAATATATGTTTACGTTTTTTATAAGCTCATAACCTTTGTCTAAATGATGAAAAAATCAGTTCTCTATTAAATATTAACATAAGTATAGTTTTCCATTGTTTTTTTTATAAGCCCATAAACTTTGTTCAATCTCTATTAATACTCTATTAATATTAATAGGTGACATGTGTCTTTTTAGATAAGCTTCCATAAACTTTGTTCAGCTTATTGTAAAAAACCGTTCCTATTACTATAAGTTTATAGTTTTTATAAGCCTATAAACTTTAGTTCAGTTTATTAAAAATCGTTTCTCATTAACATAATATAAGTCATATAGTCTAAACTCTTTGTTCAGTTTATTAAAAACGTTCTCATTAATATAATATAAGCATAAGTTTATGTTTTTTATAAGCCCATAAACTTAATCTAATTTATTAAAATCACTATTACCATAATATATAAGCTTTCTTACGGTTTTATAAGCTCATAAACTTATGAAACTAGTTTATTAAAATCGCTCTGTCAACATTACAATATGTTTCATTTATAAGCCTACAAACTTTGTCTAATTCTATTAAAAATCGCTTCCTATTAACATAATATAAGCTTCATTTTAGTTTTTATGCTCAGCAACTCTGGTTCACCATTAAAATCGTTCTCATTAATATAAATATAAGTTACGTGTTTTTAAGTCTATAAACTCAGTTTATTTGGTAACTGCTCTTATTGGTTTACAATATAAGTATAAGTTTATTGCTTTATAAGCTCATAAACTTCCTTTGCTCAATTTGATAAAAATCGTTTCCTATTACATAATATAAGTCGGATGTTTCTTTATAGTCATGGTAAACTTGTTCAGTTTATTAAAAATTTGCTCCTGCCAATATAATATAAGTTTTATGTTTTTATAAGTCAAACTTTATCTAATCTATTAAAAATCACTCAGCTAACATACGCTAAGTTTATGTGTTTTTAAGCTCAAACTTGTTCAGTTTATTAAAAATCGTTCTATTAATATAATATAAGTATAAGTTTACGTTTTTTATAAGTTTGGCAACTTTGGTTCAATTTATTTAAAAAAATCATTAATAATATATATGTTTACGTTTTTTATGTTCCATAAACCTTGTCTAATCTCCCATTAAAAAAAATCGTTCCTATTACCATAATATAAAGCTTTACGTTCTTTTATAAGCCTTACAAACTTTGTTCAGTTTTATTAAAAAAATCATTAATATAATTATATATAGCTTATTAGTTTTTTTTATAGTCTGGCAACTTTGTTCAATCTTTATTAAAAAATCTCTGTTTGCCACATAATATAAGAAGTTTACGTTTTATAAGCTCATAACCGGTTCAATCATTAAAAATGTTTCCTATTAATGCTAATATTATAAGCTTCATGTGTTTTTATAAGCCTAAACTTTGTCTCCTTCATTAAAATCGCCTTTATTAATATAATATAAGTATAATTTACGTTTCTTTTTTTGAGTAAGTCTAGCAACTTCGGTCCACTTATTAAAACGTTTTCATTAATATAAGAGGCGAGTAAGTTTACGTTTTTTTTTATAAGCTCATAAACTTTGGTTCAATGTTCAGTTTATTAAAAATCGTTTCCTATTAACATAATATAAGTTTAAGTGTTTTTTATAAGCTCATAAACTTTGTTCAGTTTATTAAAAATCGTTTCCTATTAACATAATATAAGTATAAGTTTACGTTTTTTTATAAGCTCATAAACTTTGTTCAATTTATTAAAAATCGTTTCCTATTAACATAATATAAGTATAAGTTTACGTTTTTTTATAAGCTCATAAACTTTGTTAAATTTATTAAAAATCGTTTCCTATTAACATAATATAAGTATAAGTTTACGTTTTTTTATAAGATCATAAACTTTGTTCAATTTATTAAAAATCGTTTCCTATTAACATAATATAAGTATAAGTTTACATTTTTTTATAAGCTCATAAACTTTGTTCAATTTATTAAAAATCGTTTCCTATTAACATAATATAAGTTTACGTGTTTTTTTATAAGCTCATAAACTTTGTTCAATTTATTAAAAATCGTTTCCTATTAACATAATATAAGATTACGTGTTTTTTATAAGCTCATAAACTTTGTTCAATTTATTAAAAATCGTTTCCTATTAACATAAGTTTCATACGAGTTTGTCAGCATTATTATAGTAAGTATAAAAATCATAATGCGTTGACGGAATTTTTTTTATATCGAGGCTTCAATGTGTACACATTTAGTTAACTCTATTTAATTTATCTGTTAGATCCCATTCCGTTGTTCATAAATCCGTTAAAAAATACGTTCACCTATATGGTAGAGAAATGCTCGTGCCTAAACGAAGACAGTACAGCGTATGGTGAGGGCTTGAAATTTCCTTTCGAATTTTCTCTGTGAAGATTTCTTGCAAAGTTGAGCTGTAATAATTTAAGCAGCGTTAGCGCAACGGCAGATGATAGTTTATAAAGACAAAACAGCTTCAGTCGTATACGAAATGTGCTCAAAAAATATCGAGATGGAGCCTTATCGTCAAGGCTAAAACACGCAGAGAGAAGACGCTTGGCAGATTTAGGCCTTGAACCCTCCCATGTTTATGCCGAAAGTTACAAGATTGTACCACCCCCCTCCACTTGAGCACAGTAGAGCTTTAAAAAATGTGTGTACTGTGCTGTCATCGCATTTTTTATGGCAGAGAAAGATGAGTAGAGAATCTGCATCAAATTTTACCAAACTTTTGGCGATACCTGTAAAAGTGAAGAAAGTTTATGGGGCAGATTGCAGGATATCACGTTTCCAACATGGCCGTGAATGTGTCGAAATTAATGACTTCCAAAACATTTACTATGTCAAAACATCCAAGCTATGCGTTCAACTGTGCGTGAAAATCATCAAACCACTCACTCTTCGTGAGTTATCTATAGTTATGGTTCAGTTCAATCCATTCTGTCTGACGATTTGGGTATGAGACACGTATTCTCCAAGTTAGTACCGAAACTGCTATCAAAAAAGAAGACCGACATTCAGCTGCGTTCGTTCTATTTTCAATGCGCTGAAAATGAGGGAAGCTTTTTGAAAATGATTTAACTTAGAATGAATAGAGGATTTATGGATATTGTTACAAAGCTATAAAGTCATTTCCCTAAGATGCTGATCTTGGCGACAAACTTGGCGACTTAACGATAAATTTGGCGAGCTTGGCGACAACTTTGGCGACCATTTTGGCAACTTGGCGACAAAGGGAATTTTCTAGAAGGACCTCAAACTTTCCACCTATTTCTACTGGTTTCATGAACTTTCTAGAGATTACGTCACTTCCTACGTAATGAAGTCACTTCCTGTTGAAAGGTATAAAAGCAAGCTCTCGAGCCAAGAAGAGTCAGTTGGAATTTGATCAGCAAGCAAGCTGGTGAGCTAACAAGACACCTTTGAGCGTTGTATTGACATTTATTGGTAGACTCTGTTGTGAATTTTTACTAGTGCTGTGTTAATACTTGTGCTACGTTTCTTAGCTTGGAATATTTGTAAAATAAAGATTTAATTTTTTTTAATCCTGCTTATTGGATTGCATTCACGTACACCCACAAGACAATTTCGTTTCGATTTGTGTATGAGACATGTATTCTCCAAGTTTGTTACCGAAACTGCTCTCAAAAAAGCAGACCGGCATTCAGCTGCGTTCATTCTCTTTTGAATGTGGTGAAAATGAAGGAAGCTTTTTGAAAATGATTTAACTTCGAATGAATAGAGAATTTATGGATATCATTCAATGACATTCTTTTCTATAACAAATGCGACGACAGCATATTTCCTATTCTCGTCATTGTTCCCATCTAACCACAAAAGACAGTCGAAATTTCAAAGACTGTTTCTCCTTTCCAATCTAGGATGGTTCAAAGTGTTGACAAACAAACTTTAAATACGTTTAAAAAATCAAATATGAAATCTACGTCAATTACATCCTCATATGCTTTATAGTAAGATTTATTAAAAGGGGGGAATTATTTAAATTGTTCTCCTTCTTATCATAAAAGTGCATAGAAAAGAAAAGCTCTATTTACATATTTTATAAACTCATTTCCTTTTTTTACTTTCTCGTATGCGAAGTATACAAAGAGAAAGTATTGTAATCGTCAAAAAATTCGAACTCGAGATTTTGACGCATCTCCACGTTTCAGACCTCCCTGAGTCCGAAAAGCACAATTTTGGAATTATGTCTGTCTGTGAACACGATAACTCGAAAACTATCAGAGCTACGGGAATGAAATTTGGTATGCGATCTTTACACATAATTTGTAGGTTTCTGTCAAATTTTAGAGAAAATCCGTCTACGGGAAGTCTGCCTGTCTGTCTGTCCGCTGTCATGCGAACACTGTAACTCAAAAACTTGAATAGCTAGATGGATAAAATTTGGTACACAGTTTTATCGTCATGAATGTAGGTCCGTATAAAATTTTGGGCCAAATCTATCAAAGGGTTGACTGTCTGTCAGTCTGTATAATTAACGGATTCTTTTCAAAACTAATCTCCATGAGCATGCGTACTGGAAGCAATCTTCTGTGCACGCGAAAGCTATGGAGCGAATTACGTCAGTTTGTCCTTGAGCCGGTAAGAGCGGAAAATCGGTACGCATCTCTTTGAATTTGATTATTTACCTAGATATTTTTCAATCACTAAAATGAAAAACCTTCCGATAGTCATTGGATTCTGGATAACATAAGTTTCGTATTTTTTTAGCCACGCGGGGGAAGGGGAAACGGCACCTTTTTGTAAAAATATACGAGAAAGTTTAGGAGAGAACACTCCCGTTGGTTTCCACTCTTTTCGAAGAGTCGAGATGGCCTGGTAGCAGACGACAGACTTCGAAACCGGGGAGGTGCCAGTTCGAAACCCAATTCCACAAAATTGCCACCGCCTGGTTCGCATTAACCCTCTCACACCGAGCTAAAAATTTCCCCTTAACAGCGATGAGGGCCGGTCTGAGGCGGTTGGCTTCTTTTGAGGGGAGATGAGGTTCTGAGATCGCTTAGGAGATAAGCGCGGTAGGGGGGTCTAATTATCCTTGCAAACCGCAGCCCATTTCCGTGCGCCTTAAGGGAATGTTACAGCAGGGGTGGGGTGATGGGGGTGAAAGACCACCCAGGTTGGGTGAGTCCAATTCATGTCGCTTCCTCTCAAAAAGTCCCGGTTTTAAAGGAGCTAGAAGAAAAAAGTCTCCTCGGGATCAAAGAGTTAAATTCATCGGTTTCAAATATCCTCCCGCTGGTGGGTCTGTAGAAATTTGAAGAGGGGGGTTTCAGCTTATGTATCGTCGTCTGATTGCGGTTAACGACGTAAGCACGAATTCCCCCCCCCAAAAAAAAATGGCCATCGTTTAGCTTTAAAATGAGAAGCCATTCTGCTAAAGCCATTATTTTCAAATTTTTAAAAATGACTTACAATTTATTGCTATGTAAATCTGTTTAAAGATTTATACTTATTAGAAAGATTTTTTAAAAATTATCCTTCAGAAATATTGAAGCTACCAAAAATAATAACCAATATATAATTCTTATAAGATAATTCAGGAAATCGAGGTAAAAATTCTGTTATAGAATAACATATAATTCATTTTAAACTATTGGTATTATTTGAGATGGACAGAATGTCTTACGAGCTTCTGTCGGTTGTTTTAACCGTCTGGATTTGATTAAGGAAAACTAACCTTAGAAATTCCAGAGAAATTTACCGGCAGGCTGCGTCTTGGAAATACCCGATGTTATTCCAGTCAGAGAGTATTTATGTAGCATTTGACCATCGCAAGGCGAAAGCTTTGAGCCTAATTACATTAGCAGGTTCACAGCATCGCCCTGTGTCAACTTATAATCCGACACTGTGATGTTTGCATTTATCCATTTATGAATGTTTGAAAGCAACCGTGTTCAATATGTTCGTTTAGGAACCATCCTCTCTGGGGTCGCATTAAGTAATGGAATATTATGATCAAATTTTACGTTAAATAAGTATCATTAAGAATATTTGTAAATATAGGAAGTGCCAAAAATCAATACCCATCGCACTTTGAATAGTCTATAACATTAACAATTAATAACATGCATCGAATTTTAACACAATGCTTCTTTTACACATTGTCAAGTATTCTGTAAGTTTCGTATAATTTGGAATCTCTGCATGTTACAAGCAAAACACATGCTGAAAAATTTGAGATTTTTCAAGAAATTCTTTATATCTTCCAGAATATTTGTGCTGTGTTTACGAAAATGCATGTAAATATAAAGCCCATCAAACATAATCATTGATAAAAGTTACATCTCGTTATCAGATTTCTGTGTAAAAGGATGGGTCAAACTCCAGTTTCGCTTTCATGCCTTTCTGTGGCCCCCCTAATTGCCCACGTCGTCTAGATGGCTCTAAAATTATGAAACAAAAATTACGCTGCGTTTCGCACATGCGCAGTAAACGATTATTTACTACAAATGCTCAGATTTCCTATAATATTTAAAATTTTAATACAATGCGTTTTTTACATACTGTCAAGTATTCTTTAAGTTTCGTACTATTTGGTGGAAAACTCTGCATGTTATAAGCAAAAACATGCGGAAAAAATTTTGGATTTTTTAAGAAAACCTCTTTATCTTCTCGAAAATACGTGCTCTTTTTATGAAAATGCATATAAATACTAAGCACAACAAACATAACCGTTGATGAAAGTTGAAGGATGATAACGAGATGTTCATTATCATCCTTCTGTGAAACAGATGGCTCAAACTCCATTTTCGCCTTCATCCCTTTCTTGTGGCCCCTCCAATTGCTTTCGTGACCAAATCTTCACTGTAAAATGTGAGTTCCGATGATAGTATGTCTTACGATTCTCAGAAATTGATTGCGAACCATAGTGCCCATATAAACTCCAATTTTGTAGCATCATCAAAATTGTGCATTATTTTTGGTCAACAGTGCATATAAAAAGCTAAGGTACGTGGCACAGAAAAGAGGTTAATTTATCTTTTGCCAATGGCAACGATTGGTTTGTTTACAAAATAAAACCCTAAGCCTCTCCATGTTAGGCATAACTTCGTAGTCATGGCCTGTTACTATATTCGTTCTGGTGTAAAATAACCTTCTCTCGGGAAAAAATGAGTTTAAGATGAAGAATTCACAGTATTTCTTACAATATGATGAAACTTTTGGGGAAATTTTTCAAAAGAAATCTGTTAGAAATGAACTCAGTTAGAAATGAAGCAGATGTGCTTAGGCGAGCACATCTGCTAGTCTTTCTGTGGGTGTATGGTGTAAACAGTCCAACACTCAAGATAATTGAGAATGAAGGTTTATTCACAAATGTGCAGGAAAACACGTAGCACAGGTACAGGAAACAATAGTTCTTGCACAGATTACCAATGTAAACAGACAACAATTACAGGTAATAACAGTTCAGCACTTTGATATTTAGCAACACAAACAGTCTGCGAATAACTAGTAACGACAATAACTGCACTTTCAATAGCGCTCAGTTCACCAGCTTCGTAGCTCGCACTGCGGACGAAACTCTAAAGCCGTTCCCAATGGATCAACGCTACTGCTCTCTGATCCAGGCGCGGTCCTTATATACTCTTTCCGACAGGCCGTGATGTCGCATGGAGTTTTCTCGTATATTCAAGCGTATTCCCTTTCCTAATAGAAATATCGAGAAAAGGGTTGCATTTTCTGGAATCATCTATTTGTGGCCAAGGTCGCCAAATTTTTCGTCAAGTCGCCAAAATGGTCGCCAAGGTGAGGGATCCCGGAACAGCCGCTGCCCGTCAATCCATGCTTAACCTTGTAAAACTCGGTACTTTTCCGTTACCCGGGCGCAAGCGAAAAATCGCCAAATAATGTAGAATTCCGCCAAATTTCTTACAACCATTCTCTTGGCGACTTGGCTCGCGTTTGTTTCACAATTGGCAACATTTGCGCCCGGCAAACGGAAAATCGCTTCGCTCTTGGCGACTTGGCTGTTCACAATTGGCAACATTTGCTCCCGGCTGACGGAAAATCGCTTCTCCTGGCGACTTGGCTTGCGTTTGGTTTACAATCGGCGACATTTGCGCCCGACTAACGGAAAAGTACCTAAAACTCTCTTCCCAACCATAAGACTAACATTGCTGGGAAGCGACTTTCCATGTTCGTAACAATAGCCAACGAAGATAAAATCGCTTCAATTCACAAAATGAGATGAATATCGTGAAATTTACTATTGTGAACATTGTGCAATGGCTTCTTTTCTGTTACGCGCACACCACTTGGCGCGTTTATTTGTCTTGGAAAATTTTCTTGGGGCGCTAAATCGCCAGTTTGGCACTAGAAGCGTCATGAAAATCATGGTATGCATATAACCTGCGCGGGATCAACTAGTTCAAATAAACGCATGGGATCAATTCATGCATACGTAATATACTTCAAATAATTTACGACAATTTTTGAATCCATTGCGCTTCTTGTATCACAGTGTGTAGTTATATAGCACACAAAGAGACATCTACCAAGTGATTGTGAAGTCCCGTGATTATGACATAAACTAACACCGTTGAATCAAAGACAAAAGCTGTTCCCAGTAGTTGAAATAATAAAAATTACTTTTGAATTGAACTGATTATATACCGGGTTGGCCTAAATGATTCATCGGGTCTCAAAACACTGTGTATTGAGAGGTAAAGACTGGTGATATATGACAAGATACATACACTCCCCAAGTTTAAAAGCTCGCGTACTCGCTAGATGGCAGGCCTGTAGCGGCACTGTACAAGATGGCGGCAATGCAGGCGAAGAGTTTTTGTGTGTTGGAATATGCGAAGTGTTCTTCGGTTACGAGCGTTCAGCGCACATTCCTAAACAAATACGGAAAAGCTGCACCTGGTCATTTGTAGTATATACCAGAAACTTGGTGAGTGTATGTATCTTTCCGTATATCACCCGTCTTTGTACGTCGTATACTTGTAAATAAACAATCCTTTGAAACCCTATGAATCATTTAGGCTAACCCTGTATCGTATCATTAACTTGGAATTTATGACAAACATAGGTATAGATATTCACAATATATCAATTTAAAATAAAGAAATTGCTGATTTGGTTTTGCTCTGCATAAAACCTACAAAATAAATATCATCCTCCTGTCAAAGAAAAAGAATTCACATAAATTTTTCATATTTATTATGAAATAATAATATTTTTGGATTGTTTTTCTAAGAATTATTGCAGAGAAAAACCATTCAATCCTCTTAATATCTCAGAATTATCATATTTACTTAGTTTACCCAGATAAAAGAATCGTCTTATGCAGAAATCAGAGATTTGCAATTTCTTTAAAAAAAATTTAATATCCTTTTTTTTATCCAACGTACCTTTGGGTTCTTATTATTCAGTTTGACGCATCTAAAGCGTGGTGAAGATGGAAATTATTTGTTGTCTCTGAAATGCTATCTTCAAGGCATTATTCAAATGAGTACATTAGAATGAATCATGATTGAATTGCATACAAAAAACACAAGAAAGAATTTTTTTATACTCATGGGTAACTTACCGAAGAAACAACTTTTGAAATACAGTTAAAACTAACGCAGTTTTTATTCAAAAATAAATTGCATTACACAGAAAAATTACGCAACTTTAAAATAAATTTGAGTAAAGATAACATTTCATCTGCATGTCCTTATTGCGTATCTAAATTGCATGTTTTCTACATATTTTATTTATCTGATAAGAGTTGTTCAACACGATATAATTCGAAGAGAATATGTGTCACTAAAGATAACATAATAGCAGTTTATGTTCCTGATATATTTTTGAATCCTATTACTGATATATCATATTGCTTGTGTTCATAATTTTTTTTATTATTGATAGGATACTTATATTATAATATTTATATTATATGATAGGATACTTATAAATATTTCCTAGATTAGTATTTTGGCGACATTTTTTTCTGAAATTTTTTACAAGTTTATTTTTGCACACTTTGCGGGATGTTGCGTTCTCTTTGCAATAAGAGCTCCAAAGTAATAGACTCCATAAGTATTTATTAAAGCTAAAAATATGCCTCAACGTTTTCAGTGACACTGAGCAATAAAATTATAACACAAACAGACAAGTTAGAAGTCCTACTGAACTTGTCGAACACTGATACGCAAACATTCAGCTGATCATATAACTAGAGAAGGAAAATTAACTCTAATTTCGAGATCGATGTCTTGACTCGACTTCCGCTCACTAACGTGACATATAAATTCTTTCTGTCGGTGTCTCAGTTCCGACACTGAGAGAGCGATTATTCTCCTAATCTGGTCTGTCGACTTTCAGTACTCATGGCGTGGTCATTTTCGCATCTTTTCCTTAACCCGTTCAGGACCATCATCGCATATATGTGATCACTCCTTCCGTGTCCTACAGCCCATCGTCTCATATATGTGATCACCCTTTCCGTGCCCTACAGCCCATCGTCTCATATATGTGATCACTCGTTCCGTGTCCTACAGACCATCGTCTCATATATGTGATCACCCTTTCCGTGCCCTACAGCCAATCGTCTCATATATGCGATCACTCTTTCCGTGCCCTACAGCCCATCGTCTCATATATGTAATCGCAACTTGAACGTTTTATTTAAATTTTTAGATGGCACTAGATGGCGGTAAAAACCGTTACTTTTTCCAATAATGTTGCATCAGAGTGTTGACCTTCAGTATGTACTTTCGGTTCTGGAGGGTTTTCTTTTTCTATCAGGGCCATTTGATTATGTAAACAACTGCGCATGCTAGGATTGCGCAATTAAAGAGCTATTATTAAGCAATTAAAGAGCTATGATTTATTTTGCGCAGAATTTTTTTAATATTTTGATGGCATGATGAAGGGATGGAATGTTTATTGGTTAGGGGTTGGAGTAGAAATTATCATTTGCAGTTTGGAGTTCGCTAGATAGTCTTTTGTATTTTTGGGGTAAATTTATTTCAGTTCAATTGTTTTTTCTAAATATCATGAAAATTTTATTACATTATATTCGGATATGCTATCAATGATAATAAATTGTAAATTTCAGCGTATTTACATGCAGTAATGATTTTATATGAATTTTTAAATGAAATTAGGCTTAACGTAAAAATCGCCAGTTCCCGTGCGTACGTATCCTTCCGGAGCGCGTGGGTCTGGGGAAGCGTTTCTTTCTACTTTCGCTGGTCCTTCAACGGGTTAAAAGGCAATCCCTGCTTAGTTCAAGTACAAACTCTGGCTCTGTGCTTTACTACCTGTGTTACACCCCAATCGAATGCCCAATCACTACATATAAATATTTGTTTATAAATAGCTCAGCCCGATTGTATTTCGGATAATCACATGAACATAGGTGAATTAGCTCCAGATAGTTGCAGGAATTCATTCCTGAACTATATTCAAAGATGCACTCTCTGCATTTGTGTTACAGTTGATAATAGCTCAAAAATTCAGATAGAGGGCATCTGGAATCTACAAATACCGCACGAAATCGCATGTCTGAGTATATATATTCTTCTTCTATTAGCATTAAGCAAGGGGAAGTGAATTAGCTCCAGATATTTGCAGGAATTCATTCCTGAACTACATTCGAAGAGGCACTCTCTACATTTGTGTTACAGTTGATAATAGCTCAAGAATTCAGATAGAGGGCATCTGGAATCTACAAATACCGCACGAAATCCTATGTCTGAGTATATATATTCTTCTTCTATTAGCATTTTCCCGTTTTTATTCAGAAGGACGCTGGTCTTGCATGAAAAGCATGGGGAAGTGAACTTTTCATGCAAAACCAGTGGTACGGTGAATCAAAACGGAAAAACGTGAACGGCAAAGGCAAGTAAAATCGTCTCACCGACTCGTGCCAAGTTTTATACCTTTAGAGTAAACTGTGTCAGCATGGGAAATATTTCTAAACTAGAAAATCACCCGTCATGGTATGACGGGTGCAAATTGTCTCTTCATTCGAGAGATTTCCCGTCAAATCTGACGTGTTTAAATAGACATATGTGCGAGAGAAATGTTTAACATTGATTGAAAACAAATAAAATTAAAATATGTATTATGACAGGAAATATTTTTATCTACATATTATTTACATGTTTCTTTACTCAGAAAACCTCTTTGTAAACCACATTCCGTGTGAAGTATTTTTCATTATTTAACAATTTTCCTTGTACTTCAGATGTCTTTGTGTAAATTTTAACGTTGTCAAACAATATTATCCAATTATATCATCACGATTGCACCAAATAATTAGATGCATCGTGGCGTCCAAACTATATCACGTGCATGATATACCACTGACGTAATTCACTACTTTCTATTAAAAACGGAAATTAATTTGAAATATAGGATTAATATAATTTAAAATTTCTCGGGAACTATTGATCATAGAGATATAAATTTTATATCAATGGATAGCAAATTTTATTTCACTATTTTAGATAAATAAAATTTGAAATTAGAACGACAATAACTCTTTTAAAATTAAAATGACTGAAATTTAGGTTCTCTAACAATGAAATAATGCTGTTTAACGTCTCGCAGTGCTATGGCGCGAGTTTTATTGTTGGTGACATCAGAGCATTACCGGAGGATCTGGGCTATTATATTAGTAATAAGGCTCGTGAACTTCAACCTACATAATCAGTTATTGAAAACAATTGACTATGCGATTATTAAGAAACAAAATTCACGAACGTGTACGGTACGTGTTAACTGAATAAATTAAACTTTATATAAAGTATATAAGTCAGTTTCAGTATATTAATCATGATATATTGACTGCATGTAGAAAAGGGTTAAAAAAATGTTAAATGGATTGGGGTAGACTCCCCCATTTTTGGGTCCGGATGCATAATCAATTGATAATAAATTTGCTATTTCGCACAACTTTCTGGTTTTTCTGCTAGTTCAAACAGTCTAGTGTTTCGAGAAATCAAGAATTTCTGTTTCATGCAATTCATAATTGAAGGATGAACAGACAATTCAGAGACTCCTGTTTACGTCATTCAGAAATTAACCCTGAAAATGGCAGTTTATTGCACTTATTTTTTGCTCCCCTTAGTTTCCACGTGCATCTTAACAGTGAGTAGAAATAATGACGTTTCCACGTCAAAAACATAACCTGGCTACCTCAGAGAATGAAAAATATAAAGCGCTGACGCCGAAAAAAAGATGAAAGATAAAATTATAAGACATTGAAAGATTTAATTTTTATTTTCGCCCGTCGCATTAAATATTATTACTATATATTTAATGCGCTATTAAATATTCATTCTAAGTTGTTCAAATTAATGTTATTTTCTTGCTCATTACAGTATTGTTTGTGTCAATATAACAGTAGAAGATCAAAATTATATCATAATACGTACACGCAGAATCCACCTCAATAATTCTTCCTTTCTTCATAGTGTGTCCCTTTTCTTCGCAGATAAAATCATCATTTCGAAAAACTTATAAAGCCAATAAGCTCCATTATTTATATAATATTTTTCTGCTTTTACATGGATTGTGTTACCTACATATTTTAAAAGAAAAATCTGATGTATTTTGAAACTTTAGCAGATTATATATTTTAAATTTCCTATTCTAAAAGAACAAATGGGTTTCTTGGTAATTTAAGCAATTTTAATCCATTAGTTTAATTGGAAACGATTGCATATACAAAACTTTAGAGATATGTTAGGAAAGTTTTACGCACAAAACATACAGTTCGTGACACAAAATAAATAAAAAATTGGAAATAAAAAAAAAACATTTTTAGAACTGCAACGAAATGAAAAATTTCCGGAAATAAATTCCATTCCAAACTTTTAAAAGTATCTTTAAATAACGAAAATACGATTGCAGAAAAATTAAATTTAACAAGATTGTGAAAGAAATTGTTTGTGAAAGTCACGCAAAGGTATTCTAAAAGCCACTGGAAAGGTTCAAAACAAATTACGTCCGAATTTTTCTTCGAAGCATTTCGAGGAGAAAAAGGTTTAAAATTTCCTTCGCTTTGTATTTTGTTTGAACACGTCAGTTTAAAATGTCGGTTTTAATCCGTGACACAATTAAAATTGCTCCGGAGGAAAAACTTTCGAACATTCCTGTTTAATCATTGCATAATTAGTAGCAAGCGAAGAATTTTCACCGTTTCTCCCGAAGTAGTTGAAAATTCCTATAAATAGAAACCATCGTGTTTACTGGAAAAGACGAAGATTTGTTCCTTTAAAATATTTATTTAAAGATATGTGTGTATTCTTTCTCATCTATATGTCACCTGCAATGTGTGAAATGCCGGCATTCTATAGAATGCCGGGCGTTTTTAGGCAAAGTATGAAATATGAGATTTATTATATACTTTTCCTGGGCATTGTATATAACACCTAGGCATTCTATAGAATGACAAATGCTATTTAGGCAAAGTATGAAAAAAAGTTCATAATAAGGCTATTATTTAAAAGACGTGCATTCCTCAAAAATACAAATGTTATTTAGAAAAACTAATAAAAGAGTACCATTAAAAAATCTTCTATTCAAAATTCGTAAAGCAAAATGAAAGTTTTCATATCAATGTTTATGCCTTTCTTATTAAAGAAAACAAAATAAATTGTGAATCGACTTATTATATCAAGGAAGCAAATAATTTAATTTTGAATTGCACTTAACTTTGTTTCTTATATAATCAAATCGGCGATTTATTTCATACTTTGCCGGATTGTCATTTGGCATTCTATAGAGTGTCTAGGAAATGTGTGAAATATAAATCGCTTCATACATTGCCGGTTAGTTTTAGGCATTATATACAATGGCTAGGCATTCTATAGAATGCCGGATTTCAAACTTTGCCGGTAACATATATATTAATACGTGAAGAAAAAACTTTGTACCCCTTTTTAAGCACATTGCGCGCACGGAGGAGTGTGAGATTTGGCATAGTTAAAATTCATATGGAGAAGGAGTGCAGGAAGATAAAATTTATGTATGTGTTACAAATACATTAAATTAAATAAAATTAAGCATTCGTTGTTTACGTTCATGCACTGTAAAAAATTTGCGGAGTGGATGATTTGTAATTGATTTTATCCCCCCGCAGTGAAATCCACTCAAAGAGGGAGTTTATTTAGATTATTTATTAAAAGAACTCTTCGGAGTAAAATGCAAAATGCGGATGATTTAAATCTGTCAATGTGAAACACATATTAGTCTGTGGTCAAACAGTCGCACAGAGTAGAGATTGTCTCTAAGGAATTTATATATAGTATGTACTACTAATACTTTAAATTAAATAAAATAAAACATTCATTGTTCACGTTCAGACTGAATGTCAAACACATAACAGTCTGTGGACAACAGTCGGACAATATTTATGTTTATAACCGCCCAGGTTTTGTTGCAATAAAAATATTTGTAAAAAATACGAAGTACATATTCTTTATTTCATTTTTAATTTTTTGTATTAATTTTTTTATTTAAATTTATATAATTTGAAAAAAGATAGGCAAATTAACTGTGTAGTCTTGGCGTAACCTGTTTAGTATAGCAATAAAAAAACCCCAAGGAAATGTCAAAAAACGCGTTATTGTTTTTTAAATATGACTCAGCCAAGCTATACTTCATTTTTCCTATCGTTTATATTTTTCAAATAAATCCAAAATCAATGCATAATGACGTATTTGTACACGGTCGCAGCTGACGTAATAGAAAAAAATTCAAAAAAATTATATGCAATGATTATAGAGCTATACTCTTTGACAAAAGAAACTCAATAACGTTCAAACTTACAAATTTAATGAATTGCGGTCGAATTTCGACCGCTGGGCGACCTCTAGTTTAAAGTAAAAAAAGTTAATTTTTAAATTTTTATACTCGCGACGATTTTCAGGCGCAAGAAAGAATTTTGTGACCCTATTTTCCATCTTCAGAAAATGTAGTTAATAACCCAAAAGACGAAATAAATGCAAAAATTAACCGTTGATTAACCTATTTATATAAACGAGGAAAGTGTGTGTGTGTGTTCGTTTTTTGGTTCTTTATGCACGCCCACACCGTTGGATTTACGACGAGCAAATTTGTCACAGCGATGGATTAGCACATGAGGGAGCTAACGCCGTAAAATTATTAAAAAATTCGAATTAGATTTTTATTTATTTAATTAAATAACGAAAATTAAGCTATTTTTAAACGTTTTTCGCCAATAACTTCTGAAATACTTATAGTACGAAAAGTATTTTTACATCACCTTAAAGAGAAAGAAAATATCTTTCTAATGATACTCTAATTTAATTGTTGTACAATATTTTCTCTAACTGTAATTAACGTTTCAAAATTCATTTTAAACTCAAATTGTAACAATTCTTTTATTGTTATAAAATTCAAATTCAAACCGATTTATTGTTTCATCAAATCCTTTATTCACGTGCTTTTACCACTGTTAAAGTTAAGAAAATTTCGCTGTTTTTGGTCAAGCTAGACTTCTTACTTCCGCTGTTATTTCGTAGCACGCACTTCACTTCCGTTTTTGTTTCGTAGCTTTTAATATGCACTCAACTATCCAATGACGATAGTTTAGTTACTAAGCGATGTTTCGTTTTAATTTCACAAATCTTTGAATGATCCTAATCAGCGGCGAAGCGCCCGGGGAGTAAGGGAAGTATAGATGCCAGTTTTAGGGACGCCATGGAGACAAAACATTATTGCATTTATACCAATTTTTATAGCAGAATATGATTGGGAGCCGTAAAAAATAACACCAGGCCCCGAAGGCCATTTGCGATTGCTAAGCAAATGACGACTGGGTAAAAAAATCATATTCCCTGTGCGCCACTTACCCACACTGTGCCACTGACCACGTTGACAAAACGTTAATATGTTTGTGTCATTTTTTAAAGTCGAATAAAATAAGGAGCCGAGAAATACCATGTCCTGGGCGCCGTTTACGTAAGTTAAGCCTCTTCTGATGAAAGGGGGGGGGGGGGTGAAGGGGGAGAGAAGAAAAAAAATCATGGTGTGATCCGAGCACCACTTACTCTTGCTACGCCACTGTCAGTACGTAAAGTCATTATAGGTTAACCGAGTCCCCTTCCTACCGAAGAGAGATGGCCTATGGAGAAAAGGAAGGAACGATGCTTCCGCTCAGGCATACAAACAACAATAAGAAGGGAATGATGGGGGGCATAAAAATCATGATATGAAGTATTTATATTGTCTCGGTAGCAATGATGGGGATGGGAAAATGGAATTCCAAGGGTTGTCAGACTCGTGTCAAGTGGTTCAAAGTACGGAGACAAAAAGAAGAGATAGGTTTAGCTGCTGGCCGAGGGGTCAGAGACACAGAAGAGAGGAAAAGAAAATTAACGGAAGATGTTACAGTGAAAACTGTTTAATTAAGTTTAAAGTGTTATAAGTACTAATACTTGAAAATATTTCTACTCCCAGCAACACCGAGTATATAAGCTAGTGGTAAATAAGAGAAAATTCAAATCATTATAGTAAAATAGTTTTAATGCAGCAAATTCTAATCATTTTTATTCGACAGTATTTGTTCAACTATTTTTGCTGACAAGCATTAAGGAATATAATAGAAGATCATCTTATGCAGGTTTTTATGACCCCCAATATTGTTCTACATGACCTAACTTGGGGTCGTAACCCACAGTTTAATAAACTCTGACTGAAAATATTCAGCGAAAGTGTGTTTTTAATTATTTAAAATTTAACCTCAAAGTTACTATTGGGTTATTTTTCTGGTACTTCTTATCTATATAGGCTTACATTGCTATAGATAAAAAAGTAAATAAAATTATTCAAAAAATCATTGAAAGAATATCGCGCTTAAACTCATTGAAAACTCATTTAATTTATTTTTAACTGACCTAGAATATCTTAAAATAACAATCAAAGAAAAGCGAAAAACATTTTCAAACCTGATAAGAAAAACTTAATCATCGTAAAATGAATATAATAAGCTTAGTTCTTGAAGAAATATCGTCGAAAAAAATATTTTGATATTTCCATTTCAAGTAATTTATTGTACGTTCAGAACAGAAATATTTTTGATTTTTAAAGCGGATTTGCAAATATTTTATTAATTCCATTTCTTAACTAAATGAAAATAATAAAATCCGAAAAACTTAATGAAGGACGGGCAGCGAATTTTAATTTTGAACTTAAGGAAACTTACAACATAAAGTTTAAGTTCAAATAAAATTATAAATTAAAATATTTGTTATAGATCATAAAAGCCCCACTCAGATTTTGGTGTTCATAATTTCAAATAAATCGCTAAATAGGCCGAGAAAAAAATGTGCGGATTCAAACAATCTCTAAGACATGCTAGTAAAAATGTTGATTATATTTAATGCAGCTTTTATGTCGAGAGAAATTAATTGTAAACGAAAAGGATACTTACTGCTCCATATTGCGTTCTTGTGTAAAACTTTTCTGTGTTATCACTTAAAGTGCTCTATATCACGCACATTTCACTTAAGAAAGGTAATAAATTTTACCACAGGACTTAATAGAGTAAGTTTGTGACTGGATTGTGTGAGAAAGACTTGTGGCCGATGGTAAACTTTTGTAATCGTCTTTTCATCGTAAAAGTTTTTAGATCGTAAAATTTTCGATCGTAAAAGGGTATAGTGTTTTTGCCGCCACTACAAAATACCATCCTAAACTAGAAAGTACAATACCCTTTACAAAATTCAGTCGAACCTCGTTAGATGGAACTATCAAAAGTCAGCTGAATATGATGTCATTGTCCAATCTTTTCAAATAAGCAATACCGAACATGTTAAACAATACGTTTCACACAATTTTTTTATGTGCAAATCATGTCCCTGCTCCAATAAAAAGTCATTAGCTTTTTTTGCACAGGAATGAAGCTAATATTTCTTAATATTTTTCTAAGGAAAAAAATTTCTTCAGCACATTTTAGAAAATTTCTTCTTTTATGAATGAAGCTATTTTAAAGTTTAGTTTAGTTAGAATAACTTCCAACTTCTGAGCCACATGGCGGTCTCTTTGCGTCAAACCTCTTTAACCGTGGGCAAATATTAGGGACAAAACCTGAGCCGGCACCTCCCTTTTCCAAGCTTCCACACCTCACAAACGGAATTACGTTTGATCGTGGACGAATTTATCCACAGCGGAATCTTTTGTGGAATGAGACTCTGTCACATACTTGGTTGTTTTGACTATCGTGTGGATTTATCCACAGCGGAATCTTTTGTGGAATGAGACTCTGTCACATATTTGGTTGTTTTGACTATCGTGTGAATTTATTCACAGGGTAATCTTCTGTAGAATGAGACTCTGTCACATACTTGGTTGTTTTGACTATCGTGTGAATTTATACACAGCGGAATCTTTTGTGGAATGAGACTCTGTCACATACTTGGTTGCTTGGACTATTGTGTGAATTTATTTGAACTGCTTCTGCAATTGATTGTAATGCAGGAACATTGCAGAGAAATTAAAATCTGCAATACGAAAATTTTACAGGACAAATGAAAAATATATATATGTTTTCAAAATAGAGATACCATTATCATTTTTAAAAAATAGAGTGATTTGCCTCTCCTTTTAAGTAAATCTAGAAAATTATATGGAAAAATGCATATACATACAATCTAGGTCAGAAATTCTTTTTCCTTTTTTTATAAATTAAAGCTGTGTATTTCATTTAAGAACGAAAGTATTATAAAATGTTTTTTCGTAAATATTTTTAACGTTTTTAAGGAATTGTTTTTTCATAAATATTTTATGCATCTTTTGATACTATGTCTCATGCTAAATAATGTTTTTAAGGTTTAGGTTTAAGGTAAGATTTTTCTAAATATAGTAATAAAGTTTTAACAGAAGGAATTTAAAAGCATTTCTTAGAAATATTTTTTAAAAATATGTGAAAAATATACTTAGGCAAGTTGAAAAAAGAAAATAACAACTTATCATTCCCAGTAGATATATTTTCTTTCTTGTTCTTTAGAAATTAAACATATTTCTGTCAATTTCTTGTTAGGAAACAGTATTGTTTTGCTTTTAAATTAAATTCCGTGCTGAGTTAAGCAGTACGAATCAATAAGGCTTTTGTTTTTTACAAAAAGAAGCCTCTCTATCCAAAAAATTCATTAGTCCGGACTTTCAATCTAGCGATAAAAAAATATACGCAAACACCAACTTCTATAATTCAAAGGGTAAACAATTCCATAAAAACAAGAAGTTCTCAAAAATAGGCTTCGAAAAACTTTAAGGCAGCAACAACAGCAATTAAATGTCTTTATTCTTCAAAGCAACTTTTATTCAGCATCGCATATTAGTAAAGAAAACTATTTTTGTCTTATATTCTGAAGTAGAATTTATCTAAACGAATAAATTAACATTCAATTGCCCATGTTTTAGAATACAACGGAGTTGTTTTTGCGCTTAAGAGCTAACTTTGGAAACTGCAGCAGTTTTTTGAAGAGAAGTTTTGTACTTCACTCGAGGAGATTATTAAACTACATTAAACTTTCGTTGAATATGAGAAGAGAAAATGACTCTCCTCAGATTTCTTTATAGCTGCCTAAATCTCGGCTTTTAGTAAAATAAATTCAACATTTCTAGAAGCACTTTAATCAGAACTTCTAAAAACACGTTCATAAAACGAATCCTCGTAAGAAGGAAAAAAGAATAAGGGTTTATTTATGATGATTGAAGTTGTTATTCGTAACGACTTTTTTTCGGATGTGTCTTATTTTCTGCATACGGTTCGGGGGGAGGGAGTGTTGTTTGTTTGTTTTTAGGTATTCATACACACTCACCATTCCCCCTCCCAATAGTCGCCTAGGAGGTTACGTTTTGGAATACCATGGATACGGAAGATGAATCGGGGGAAGATGGGTATGGATTTCTATCTTCTAACTGCACTCTTAACAGAAATGTTCAAAAACTTGTAGATCGATTTGCCCTTTAGAAACTAATAGCTCGCTACAGTCGGGCTGGTTGCTGGGGTTTTCCTAGTTTTCTTCCAAGAGAAACACAATTGTGAGCCCGTTTCCTCTGCAAGTGGTCCACGAATGCTGCCTACCCTTACATACTGGAGTCAGACTTCCACGTCAAGTGATACATGGTTGCTGCAAATACGTTCTGACCAACAGAAGATGCAACACTTACCTTTTGTCACGAGTCCTTGAGTCATGGACTCGGCTAGATGTGCTAGACATGGGTGTGATTCGAATCACAGTTAGTATTCAGCCATGAACTAAGCAAAAAGCACAAAAGTGGCCATGTTCAATTGTAGCTGCCATTGGAAACAAGCAAATGAATATAATTTGATTTTACTGTATCTAAATCTAGGGCAATTACATGTAAATTTTCGTCTTTGAATTAAAATACATCACTTGACTAGTGCTCTTTAAATGCATATTTATTTTGATTATATCATCATCATTTCCTTCATTGATAAAAAAATTACTTGTCAGTTACGTTTCTTCCAAGCTAAAATAGAATATCAAAAAATGTATTTATGCCAAATTTTGTTGCTTTGTGCGCAAAAGAATTTTTCTAAATTCTCTTTTAAAACTTCAATAACACTTAAGAAGGCAGTGTTTAACGCTGGCATGGAAGCGTGGAGTCATTTTGACCCCATGGTTCACTGGCGCCAATGTCCTGTGGTTTCTGACAGATAGAGGGCCCCGTTCTTCTGGCTATTTTATCCATAGACTTTGAGATAGTTGAAGACCAAGTGCTGTCCGTGTACTGCCTGTCGTTTCGAGTTCAACAGGTGATTTCCAAAACGCTACGATCCAAATTGTTGCAGAGCCATGTTTGCAACTGAGGAGGACTTGAGAAGTAATCAATATTACTCTCTCTTTCGATCTAACATTACGCAAAAGGAGACAGTTTAACTTCCTTGTCTCCATTCTGCACCCTTTGGTTGTTTGATTTCAATTGGCTTAGTTATGAAACAGGGTTGCCATATTGGCCTTTTTAAGGCCAAATTATGGAAAATTGGCCTTTGGTCTTGGCCAAGCCCTTGGCCTTGGGAATTTTCATTTGACCTTAAATTCATTTCTGGCCTTTTTTGGCTTTATTTTCGTTAATGACTTTTAGAACAATTTTTAATTACTTATTCTATTGTTTTTTAATAAATCTTTGATATTACGCATTTCAAATGATACGCTGTCAAACGAAAGAGCTCCTAAATAGAACAAGGATGTTTTAAATTTCTTTCACTTAAATTATAGTTTAATAATAGAGCATTGAACATAGGTCTATCAAGTGGGATTCGTTTCCATGAAGGATAGCTGTTTTTCTAACAGCAAATGACGTTTTCAATCAATTTGTCAAATTTGGCCTTTTTTGGCCTTATTTTAAAGAAGGTTTGGCCTAATTTTGCAATTTTGATCTGGCAACCCTGGTATGAAATAATTTGTCGGTTGCATTTTGTAGCAAAATGGTGTAATGTTTCAGAAAGTTTTAATTCTCTCTTAGAAAAAATATTTGAGACCTTTACATTCAAAAGATCTATTATCCTGTGACAGAACATGATTAGACCTTAATGATTGGCAGTAAGGAGCAAAATCCTGATAATAATTTTACTTGGCTATTTTTGCTATTGGTTTTTGCCAATATAACTTTTTATAATTCCTTAATGTTTCATATTCGCTACCATTTTCTTTTTAAGCCAATAATTTTTATTAAACTTAAACTTTTTTAACTTAACACTTTTTTATGGTAAAAGCTTCTTCCTATAAATTTTAGAAATTTACTTATTTATTTAAACCCTAAAATTGCGATAAATTTTATTTTGTAGCTTTATTCACCTGATAACAATGATTTTATAAATCTACAATATTATTCCATTATATTATGTTTTATATCTTAACCCAATCTTACTTTCTTTAATGTTTATGAAGGTTACTTTTACTTACAAATACAAAAAAATCATTTTTGAATTTTTGTAAAAAAGTATTTAGTTACTGCAAACTTCTTTTGTCTTCATAATATTTAGCTTTTTTAAAAAATGGCCAATTCTTCTTTACTCTGTCTTACCTACCGTATTAGAGCCGAAAATATCATTCTTTTGACTCTTGTATTTTTAAAAAATCGAAGTACATAATGAGTACTCAGATTTGTTTGTCAAAACATGGTTTAAGCAACCATTTTTTGTATTTTAATAAATGAAAATATTTCTTGTTTAATTAAATACGACCACGCTTGTCTGTCAAATAAATTCTACAGGCGAAGGACCAAATTGCTTTTTAAGAATTCCTTGTGGTAAAGCCAAACATGTATCTCGAACTCAAAATTGTGCAGAAATTTTCATTATGTTCTGAAACACAAATTATTTCAACATTAATCTATTCGCTTAGATAAAGTATACTCTAAAATACGAAATACAAAAATTTTTCTTCATGAATAAACGATCTTGGAAAAAGAAATATTTTGAAACAGTAAAACCAGAAAAACCAACATTTCTTTATTCTTTTTTTTTGTCTAAGAGTTTTGCTACATTTTACACTTCTTATTTTTAAGGGATTGTTTACCCTTTGAATTATAGATGTTCTGGTGTGTGTATGTGTTTTTTCGTTGTTAGAATGAAACCCGGAAATAATTCATTTTTTCGTAACAAAGCTGCTCTTGTGCATTAAAAATTAAAGCTTGACTAATTCATACTACTTAATTTGGCATGTTATAAATTGCAGCAATGCTATTTTCAAGAAAACTATGAATTTTAAATATGATGACGCTTACAAATGTCATCACAAAGTCTCCGAAGATGTTTTGGGGTGACAAATTGAAGATCATTTTTCTTAATATTTAAAGGTCATGTTTTTTAATTTTTTCTAACCATAAATATAAGGCACTCAAATGAAAGTTGCATAAAAATAAAGGTGAAAGTTGTGAAAAATTTCTGAAATGGTTTATACTTTTGAGTGCATATATACTAAGAAATTGAAGAGTGATACATATAGGTGATATAATCTGCTTAAATACATAGCCTGAAGGGTAATGTCGCCAAGATTGTACCAAAACTGCTCTCTGCAGACTAAGTCATGAAAATGAAAGTTGGACAAGATCTCTTCCACTGATATTGCTCAGATTGCGAACAACTTGGCGTGCTGATTTCCAGTCCACTCCATCAGAACTTCTTTATGGTGAAAACATTCGTTTACCATAAATGAAAGTTGGACAAGATCTCTTCCAATGATATTGCTCGGATTGCGAACAACTTGGCGTGCTGATTTCCAGTCTACTCCAGCAGAACTTCTTTATGGTGAAAACAATCGTTTACCATGCGATTTCTTTGAAGATACCAAGTTTCAACTCCTATCAAATTTGTCTAAAAACTCAAGGCAATTATTAAAGATGTGAAACCTATTCCGTTTTCATATCACTGCAAGCAGAAATCCTTTATTTTCAAAAACCTTCAAAGTTGTTCACATGTGTCGTCCGCACCGACAGCGTTCGTCAGAGCCTGCAACCACCATATCATGGGCAATGTCAGGCTATTAAGCAATCTGATAAAGTTTACGCACTTCTCGATAAGAATAAAAATGTTGATCCTTCAGCAAACCATGTTTCTCTGACAACTGTTCTGAAACTGACATTGCACCCAATATTGGAAAAGTCAAGCTGGCAAACCTGCAGAAACGGTAGGGAAAAAAGTCAGGTTTGCAAAATTGTCTGTTGCTCCCTCAACCAGACTGGCAAGACGAGGACTTGAAATTCGGTTACCAGTACGTTATAAGTAAGATACATTTTTACTTTCTCGTATACGAAGTATACAAAGAGAAAGTATTGTAATCGTAAAAAAATCGAACTCGAGATTTTGACGAATCTCCACGTTTTAGACGTCCCTGAGTCCGAAAAACACAATTTTGGAATTATGTCTGTGTGTGTGTCTGTGAAAGCGTTGACTAGAAAACTATTAGAACTAAGGAGGTGAAAATTGGTATGTGATCTTTACACACAATTTGCAGGTTTCTATCAAATTTTGGGAAAAATCCGTCTAAGGGAAGTCCGTCTGTTCACTTTCATGTGAAAACTATAACTCAAAAACTTGAATAGCTAGATGGATAAAATTTGGTACACAGTTTTATCATCACCAATGTAGGTACGTATAAAATTTGGGCCAAATCCGTCAAAGGGTTGACTGTCCGTCTGTATAATCGCATGCTTCTGAACTCCATAACTCCTAAATACAACTACTTAGATAAATGAGATTTGGCATGTGATTTTCTAACCCTAATGGTAGATCTGTATCAATTTTCATTTCAATCGGTTAAAAAAAGGGCGTTAAAATTGCATATTGGATTTTCTTTATCTAACAAGGCTAAATTGCGTATTGGCGCTACTCGTGACCTCCGAAATCGTGCTACTACTGATACTACTACTGATGCTACTACTGATACTCGTGCTACTACTGATACTCGTGCTACTACTGACTTCCTTACGCGCGCGCCAAAAGAAACTTTGGATAGACGTGGCATGCTGGGTTAGAGAAGATTCGCAATTTTTATTCGCGCGTGGTGGAGGGAAAATGACACCTTTTTGGTAAGTATGCGAGAAAGTTTAGGGCAGACCACACCCTCTGGTTGACATAGTATCTCACTTGGAGGGGGGAAGTAGTGTGGCATATCATCGTTCAGCAGAGCAAGAACAAAAGCTACTCAACTTTATGTTTTGAATTTCAATCATTATTCTCTTTTCTTTCTGTCAGCCATTGATGTACTATAACTGCGCATGTAAATATGGCTTCCTACAAATAGTTTACTACGTGTAATAGTTATTGCGTTGTATATAAAATTTGTATTTTTATAAATCGCCTTATTATTACAAACATACAGCAAGCACCATTACAATTTAAGTAAAGCTTGTTACTTTACAAAAGGTATTGCTGAAGTAAGAAAAAAGAAGTCATAAAATTCCAATTTCTACTTTTATTAGATGAACAGTTTAGACTATTTAATGATAGTATCTTTGGGTAAAAAAACAGGTCGTTTTAAGGAAATTCTTGTAGAACTGCCAAAATACATCTCATTAAATACAGAACAGAAACAAGTTTCTTTTCCGTATCCAAAGACAGATGTTACTAAATATTAATTTATTCGCTTAGGTGAAGTTCACTTTATTCTACAAAACGCAACCGTTGTATCTTATAAATAAGCTAAACTAAATAAAAGATGTTTCGAAAATCTGTAACCAAAAAAAACATTCCATGGAGTCTTGAAGTATTTTGAAGGTACATTTTGGAGTGTAGTGTTTTTCTGTTACCTTTGAATAATGAAATATAAACATTTGTATAAACTTTTCCTGCTGGTTTGAAAGAAGTATTAGAAGTTACTAAAATTCTTTAAGTAAAGAGCAGCTCTTGTTCATGAAAAAGGCGAACTTGATTGATTGTGCTATACTTAATTTAGTTAGAAAAACAAAAGTTTTACTGCTATCCAACAAGCAATGAATTATAAGCTGATGAATTGGGTTGTCACTAGAAAGTGAACATATTTTCTGGGGATGGTTATTTAATGATCTTTCCTATAACTCCTCTAAGGTTTATTTTCAATATGATAATACAGTAAACACTCGGTTAACTGTTAACCTAAGGTTAACCAAAACCAGGGTTATTCGAAATGCCTCTGAATCGTAAGTCCAAAAAACACGTACTGCATGGAAATAATCGTGAACGAGAGACTTTTTTGCAACGATATCTCCACTTTTTTTACTTTCTCGCATACAAAGTTTACAAAGAGAAAGTATTGTAATCGTCAAAAAATTTGAACTCGAGGTTTCGATCAATCTCCACGTTCTAGACCTCCCCGGGTCCGAAAAACATAATTTTGGAATTATGTCTGTCTGTGTGTCTGTGAACACAATAACTCGAAAACTATTAGAGCTAGAGAGATGAAATTTGGAATGTGATCTTTACATATAATTTTTAGCTTTCTGTCAAATTTTGGACAAAATTCGTCCACGGGAAATCTGTCTGTCTCTCCGTGTTCATTTGAACACAATAACTCAAAAACTTAAATAGCTCGAAAGATAAAATTTGGTACACAGTTTCATCATCAGAAATGTAGGTTCGTATCAAATTTTGGATCAAATATGCTAAAGGGTTGACTGTGTCTGTTGGTCTTTATAATCACATACTTGTGAACACAATAACTCCTAAACGCTATGTCTTAAATAAATAAAAATTGATATGAGGTCAGCTAACATTAAGTGTAGATCTGTGTCCAATTTTGGTTTCAATCGGTGGATAAAAAAGGCGTTGAAATCGCATAACGATTTTCTGTACCTTACTCAAGGCCATTTGAGTATTGGCGAGAATACTCTTTTCGCCTTGGCGCTCCAAGGGAAACTCGTTTTATGCCGATTCCCTTATTTTTTTCTCCACCTGTGTTAGGGACGCTTGGTGCGTTTTACTACAATTTGGATTATTTTTCCGCACATGTGATAGGGAATCGTCCATGTTACTGTTGTGTGAAATATTCACATATGGTTCGCCATTTTATTTTGTAAAGTCGGCTGGTGAGAAATTGAATACTTACATGACTCATTAAAAATTCCATCGGTGGATCATATCCGATGAGTGACTTAGGGTTGCAATTTGAAAAAAAGTTTGTCAACTTTGGCGCTTGTTTACTATGGCTACGGATTATAAAAAAGCCAAACAATGACAGCGGGTAATGTTGGACCAAGCTGAATGCCAAAAGTGGGTTAGGGACTTTTAGGACAGTCACGAATTTGGAGACTTTTAGGAGAGTCACGAATTTGGAGAATTTTAGGAGAGTCACGAATT